>MPUH01000183.1:0-88298 GCA_001970955.1 Stentor coeruleus | reverse complement strand
GGAATTAACAATAGTACCAATGCTGGTTTTACAAAGGACTTCTTTAGTAATATTGAGTTTATTAAGAGAAGATAAAACACTTTGGACTAGTTGTTTGGATTCTTGATCGCTGTGGATTTTGTTTTCTTCGATCCATTTCCCCAAGATCTCAACCCCTCCTAGTTGGACTAATCGAGAAAAAGTTGCCTTTTCGGACTGGTTTGTATTTAAAAGGACTTTGATTAGAAGGAAGCGCCCTTCGATGTCGGAAGTTCGATCCATGAGTTCGATTAGTTTGCTTACCCAGCGAGTCTCGAGAAGACCACCTGAAGGACTTATGATTTCTTGAAGCTTATTTTCCAAATCAGTTAGCGCAGCTGACCTTTTCGTCATTATAATTATAAGTGTATGTAATAATTAAGTATTCTAGATTGGATTTTTTTTTTTGATGATGGGATAGAGGTTTTTTTTGGTTTAGGAGGGAAGAGAACATGGAATGAGGAAATTTTAATGGAATTGTGTATAGGGATGGGAAGGGTATTGGGATATAAAGAAGAAGAAGATGAAGAAGTTTGGAGGATGATGATTAGTTATGGAGTTAAGATAATATGGATGTTGAAAGAAAATATTGGATATATAAGGATTATGAAAGTATTTAGGTTTTATGTATAGAATGCATTTAGGAATATTATTGAATTTTGAAATCATTAGTATTTATTATAAAAGGTGTTAAGATATTATTTGAGATTAGGAATGAGGAGATTATGTTTATGTAGTTTGTAAGGATGTTTGCATTTTTTTTTGGTTATTTGGCTTGAGGTTTTGGGTGAAGTGATTTGAAGATATAGAAAATGAAAAATTTGTATTGAGGGATCAGGGTTTGCTACTGGAAAGACGAATTTATATTTTGGTAATTTTGTATTTTCATAAAATCACTTAATCAATACTCTAATAAATCAAACTCCATATATTACTATCACAATAAAAAAAAAACACAAACCAAACTTTATCCTCCAAATCATCCACAAAAAATCACACAAGCATTATCTCATAATAAATCTAAATTTCTCTTCAAAAATTCCTTTTCTCTCTTTCTAAAAATAAACTCAAATAATCCCTAAAAAGCTACAATCTATAATCCTTTAACATATCATATTACATAAATTTCCTAACATATTATTTATATCTTTAAACATCATAAAAATAATAAAACATGAAGAAAGGGCGTAAGAATTCCCCTAAATCCTCATCTCAAAAAAGGAATATTTCTCATATAAAAACCTCATCAGTCCACCTTTCTTTACCTTCAAGTAAAGATAAATCTGCTGATTTACCAACAACTTTAGCTCTTAGCCCAATGTCTTATAGCAAGTGTTTTCATTTTCCATCCCAAGATTCTCAACCAAATAGTCCTTATAAACCTATCCCTATCCCCTCAACACAAAGTGTTATAAGAAGTTTTTCCTTATCATTAGCTTCTATTCATAAAAACCCTGGTGATGTTATCACAGTACCTGATATAGACTCATTAAGTCCAAAAGATTCTAAAATTAAACTAGAATCCCCTGTTTTAGTATCAAAAACTTTTAAAAGACAAGATAGTAGAAGTAATACAGAACTTAATACAAGAAATCATAAGATAACTAGTAAAAAAAATGATAAACTCCCAGAAAGCAAGGCCAAAAAGTTTGTTAGAAAAGAAAGCAGAAGGAATACAGAGATAATAAAACCTCATGAACTTAATGCTAAATTCAATAACCCCAATATGAATTCAACACAAAAAACATCATCTTATAATGTAAACTCCGCTAAACTATTAAAAAGTTATAAAAACGAACAAATGTCTTCAAAAGTGTTACAGAAAGAAAAACAATCTAAAGATGGATTTTTTATAGAAAAGGAAGTTGTTATTGAATGTTTAGATTATAATTATCATGAACCTAATCATGAAATTTTACCTACAAGCAAACCTGAACTGAAATTTCAGAATAGGAATTTGCTAAGTCTATATAATAATAAAAGACTTACTATACCAAATAATGCTAATATGTTTCCTGAACCTAATATTGAACTTCTTCATAGTCTTACTCAAAGTGTAAAAGAACTTAATGAAAGACTTGTTAAAAGTGAGGAAATTACATATGAAAGGCTTAAAGAAAATAAACTTCTTAAAGGGACTATTGAAACTTTAGAAAGGCAATTTATTAACACAGAACATCATAAAATTGAAGATTCTGGGATTAAAACAGGCTGCCATAAAGGATGCTGGTTATTTTAATTTATGCTAATTAATAAGAAATGCTTTAGAATAAGCATTTGTTGTGATAAATAAAAAATCTCATGTTTTTTTTTTTGTTTATAAAATATTTAAGATCATATATTTACAAGTATTTTAGGAGTTTAAATTAGTTTTTAGTATCATATAAAATTTATAAGATATTTATCTGATTTATATAGGATCTTTCTTTTAATAGTCAGTTTTTGATTTAAAGATTTGAATCTAAAAACAAAAAGTTTTGATGATTAAGTTATAAACTAAGGAACTTCTTTTTTTTTTTATTGAAGAAAATTTGATTATTGAGATGAAGAAGTTGTGGAATACTCAAGAAGATAATATAGTTTATATAAAAAATATGATAGGATTTTAAGCTTTAGGAATGCTGAATTATAAGACAGACAGGATGTTGTGGTTGTTGCGAGTTTTAGGATTAAAAGCTGTTGTAGGTAAGTTGATTAAGATGTGTATGATAATTTAAAAGGTGATTTTAAAAGATTGGGTAAAAGATTACTGGGATGACATTTTTGGGAATTGAAGGATATGATAATTTAAAAGGTGATTTTAAAAGATTGGGTAAAAGATTACTGGGATGACATTTTTGGGAATTGAAGGATGTGATTTTAAAAGATTGGGTAAAGGATTACTGGGATGACATTTTTGGGAATTGAAGGATGCGATTTTGGTTTTCAGGTAATGAAATAAAGCGAAAGTTAGGATTTAGAAAATATGATTTAGGTTTTTTACAAGAGGAGGATGATAAAAGAAAGCTATTTTTTATATTTGAAAATTCACATTTTTGATAGAATAAAGATTTGCACATTGAGTAAGAGTAATAAATAAAGGTAAATTAACAACTTATAGTCATATAATATTAATTACCTGAATACCAAAATGTAACATCTAGCTTGTTTAATTTAGAATAAAATGGGTGAATATAAATGTCTGATCTTGTTGTATATGGGAACTATCTTTCGCAGCCAGGAAGGAGTCTCATGTCATTCTGTAAACTTTCTGGGATTGAATTCAAATACCATAATCTGAATGCTTTTAATGGGGAGCATTTGACAGAAGAGTATACAAAAATCAATCCTTTCCAATCTTTTCCTGCAATAGTGCATAATGGCTTCAATGTCTGGGAAACAGGGGCAATATTGGTTTATTTAGCTGATGCATACAATGTAGATAATCAATGGTACCCTAAAGACATTAAGCTAAGGGCTAGAATTGATGCTTATATTCATTGGCATCATCAAAATGTCCGTGAGCCTTTATTAGACTATATTATGGTTAAGTATGGTCCTAAGGCACATGAAGGTGGAGGGCTTACTGAAGAAACTGAAGCTCCTTTCAAAGCAAGACTTCAGCAATGGTATGAAACATTTACCTGGGTGCTTTCTGAAACTCATTATGTTGCAAGAACACCAACAGCAACAATTGCAGACATTCTAGCATTTAACGAACTTTTTAATGCCCAAATGATCAATATTGATTTAGACTCCCACCCTGCTATCAAAGCTTGGTACGAAGAAATAGCATCGATTCCTCAAGTGCAAGAACTTTGCCCACAAGCTCAAGAAATAATAAGGAATCTAACTAGTTCTCATTAGTTTAACTAATATTTTTTACTTAGCATTTCCAGTAAGCTGCTATCTATAATTAAAACCCTAAAAAAATCATAATAGCATCCAATAAAACTTATTAAAAAAATCAAACTTAATATTATAAACTTTTAACAACACCCTAACATTTTTTTATATCAAATTTACACAAATTCATTTATAAGAATCTTATTAAAACTAATTTTCTATTTCCCGCAACAGCCTCCTTGTTTTTTCTCTGTCTTAGTATTAGTAACTCTTATATTTCCTCCTGTACCAATAGCTTCACCCATACGTCTATCTTTGATTTCTTTTGCTATGAATTTAAAAGTTTCATTGACATTGATATTCGTTTTCGCACTAGTTTCAAAAAACTTAATCCCAAGCTCTTGAGCTAAAGATTCACCTTGCTCAGTAGTGATTTTTTTATCAGGTCTATCACATTTATTCCCTACTAATACTTTTGATACATTATCACTAGCATGCATTTTTATCTGCTGGACCCAGTTTCGGATATTGTTAAATGAATTCTCGTCTGTGCAATCGTATGCGAGGATAATCCCCATAGCTCCTTTGTAATAAGTCTGGGTAATTGTTCTGAATCGCTCTTGTCCTGCTGTGTCCCATATTTGAAGCTTGATTGTTTTCCCATCAATCTCCATGGTCTTCAGTTTGAAATCAATGCCTATAGTTGTCAAGTGAGAAGCTGTGAAATTGTCATCAGAAAACCTCAGCAAGAAACAAGTTTTTCCTACACCTGAGTCACCGATGATTAGCAGCTTGATTAAGTAATCGTATTGACCAGCAGCTTTTGCCATTTATATACACCAGGGTATATCAAAAAAATATACCGCTGTTGTATTTTGATGTATAAGAAAGTAAAAGCTTAAAGTTAAAATATGATGGCGTGGTTTCAGAATTGATAAGAAATATTGTGGGTATTTTGTGAATTATATGAGAATAATATGCAATTTGAGAGAAGATTGGGAAAAATAATTTAAATGTTGGTGTAATGTGAGGTTTATGAAGTGAATATTTTTAAGATGAGATAATTATAGGAATCTTGAGAAAGTTATTGATTTTTACTGATGGAGTATGTATTAAATTAATAATACAGGTTGTTATGACACTTAGGATTTTGATATTGTTCATAATACAAGATAAGAGAAACTCAAAAATTTCCTTAATAAAATATCTCTATAATAAAAAAAAAAACATAGCTTGTCCAGTATTTTTTGCAACTATGAAAGGTTTTTAATAATTATTATCTCAGAAAACTCTTATATAAATACTTTTGAAAAATTTGATAATTATAAGGATATAGAAAATATAAAAGAGGTCGAATATAATAATTAAAATCAAGAATATTATTACCTTGTACTATGGATACAATTTAAAATATGGAAAACTAATCATTTTACAATAAGTTTAACTAAATATCATCAATTAAAATTTACTTGTGTTATGCTTATATATATATATTTTTTTGATTTTGGTTTATATATGACTAACTTATATTTTGCTAGTAGGAAATATAAATATACAACTTGAGATAAATAACGANTTTTTTGATTTTGGTTTATATATGACTAACTTATATTTTGCTAGTAGGAAATATAAATATACAACTTGAGATAAATAACGAAAATAAATAGCAAATTTATAATTATTGTTTATAAGTTAGCATGATGGTGAAAATATAATTTAATCAAGCGCTGATAATCTCCAAATTAAAAACTAAAAATTTTACATCATTAAATGTCCCGTAAATCGCGATTTTTTCAAGCCCAATTTTTAACTACTCCTAAAACTTATAGCATAATCAACAACAACAACTAAAAATTATCTTATAATATCCAATCTAAACTATTTTACCATGTAAAAATTTTCAAAAAATCCAATAAAAAACTTGAATCTCGCTAAAATTCAAAAATCAAATCAAAAACTTATCCTCACCTCACAATAACCCTAACCTAAATTCTATATAAAACTCATCTATTCTCAAAACTTAAAAAAATAACTTACCACGTTTGATTTATTCAAAATAAATGTCCCAAAAACGATCACTATCTTTTTTCAAAAGAAGGAAGCCAGAGCCAGAGCCAAAACCCAAAGTTCAAAGCATATCATCTGACTTAGCCATGAAGATTATCGAAAAAGAACTTGATCTAGAAAAATTCTGGGATCCAAAAATCATCCACGAACTTATGTCTTTATACACCCAAGCAATCGAATACTACGAGCAAAACAACAACCCAAAATTCTATGATTTTCAAGACAGAATGCATAAAATGCTCATAAAACCTCAAGTAATATCAGCTTTACAAAAGATAAACTGTCCTAAAACAACAGAAGAATCTCCAGTTAGCCTATATTTTGAAAAACCTGAAATTATTGTAGATACTATAGAAGAAGTATCTGAAGAAAGTCCAAAAAAAGAAGAAGTTATTCAAGAAGGACAAAAGGAGGTTAAAAAAGTTGAAAAAGTAGAAAAGACAGCCAGTTTTCTCAGTAATTTAGATGCTAGAAAAGAACAAGCTGAAAAGATGAGAAAGTTGTTATCAAAAGAGTTGACTAAGAATTTGATGAAGAATAAACCACATAAGAACTTGAATATTATTATTGATAGGCATAGTAGTTCGACTAAAGAAACTGCTCATAAGGCTGCTGCTGATTTCAAGTCACAGGACTGCGCACTTGAAAGAAGGTTGGCTTCAAGAAAAAAATCTGTCCTTGCAAGAAGTATGACTTTTACATCTTCTTCTTACACGTCAAATGACACAAGCCAAGTTTTCGGCTGTGACCTAAGCGATATGAACGAAGAACTCAACATCAGCACAAAATCCAGTTTCTTCACAATCGACGAACAAAGCCTTGAAACCTGTGAACGTTTTGAAAAAAAACTCGAAGAAATCATGGAAAAAAACTTTAGTGAAAGGTCGATGAAAATAGCTGAAATAAAATATCGTTACGAAAGCCAAATCTCTGAAATCTTTGGAATGGGAGATATGATGGATATGTTAATAAAGCAAATGCGTATAAACATGCAAGAAGAAATAGACTCAATAATAAAAGATTATGACAACAAACGTAAAGATGAGATACGTAAACTTAAAGAGGATATAAGCAATTAAGCCTCATAATAAAATATTCCTAACATAAATAAAAATCTTTTTAGTATAAGGAAAAATGTTTTATGGCGAATATAAATATGAGTCAATTTGGTGAGCTTGTACTGCTTATAGGAGACTTGCATATTCCTCAAAGATCTGTTGACCTACCTGATAAATTCAAAGAGCTTCTTGTACCTGGGAAGGTCCAACATATATTATGCACAGGGAATGTTGGTAATAGAGAGCATAGTGATTGGCTTAAAAGTTTAGCAGCTAATGTTCATTTTGCTAGAGGTGATTTTGATGAAGGAATATCTTTACCTGAGCAGAAACTTATTACAATTGGTGATTGGAAAATTGGTCTTATACATGGACATCAAGTTATTCCTTGGGGTGATAAGGAAGCTTTAAGCAATATTCAAAGAATGATGGATTGTGATTTACTTGTATCAGGACATACTCATAATTCTTCAGTTGAAAGCTATGATGGGAAACACTTTGTTAATCCTGGAAGTGCTACTGGAGCTTATTCACCTTTGACTAGTGATGTTAAACCTAGTTTTTTTATTGTTGCCCTTCAAGGAAGAGATGCTACAACTTTTTTGTATGAACTTGTTGATGGCAATGTTAGTGTTGTCAAAGGAACACTTTCTAAGTCTAGTTAATAAGTAGGTTAAAGATAAAGATTTAGAGGAGGAGTTTTAGATATGAAGTGGATTATTGGAAAAGAAGAAGATGTGGAGAGAAGATGAGGATTTTAGTAGATGTGGAGATTATTGGTTTTAGATGATGATAGTGGATTAAAATAGGAAGTTTAGGATTTTTATGGTTTTAGGAAATACTTTTTAAGGGTTAAATGGCTAGGAGAATTTTAAGCATGTTGGAGATTTTATATAAAGATATTGGGAAATGATTTTCTTTGTGCTTGGATTTAAGAATTTTTTGTGGGGTTTAAAATCTGCTGTATGATTAAAAATAAAGTTTTTGTTTAAATTGTATAGCTTTAGCGTAATGTAGTTGTTTTAATTAACATTATATCTTCTACACAAAATATCGAATATTTCCAACTTTCTTATCTATAGCATTCTATAATTTATTTCTAAATCACCTTTTGAAATATGCTAATAACTTCAACAAAAAAATATAATATTCTATCTAATTAACTAATCAACCTATTTTCCAAACCAAAAAAATTCTCACCTGGATAAAAATCTGTATTTCTATCCTCTCTCACTTATTTTCTGTCAAAACCCATTATCTTCGAACAAACCCAAAACTTTCCATATCCCTAAATCTAAATCACTTATCAAACTATAATCTCACAAAAAAAAAAATGACTGCATCCCAACTATCCTACAACAACTGGGAAGAAATGCGCTTAATCAAACTCCTCTACAAACCTCCTCAAGAAGAATTCTCAATAATCACCGACCTCGACCTGCCAAATCAGCGGGTAATAAAATGTGACGTCGACAGAACACGATCCGACGAAATAACAATAGATGAAAAATATTTACTCGAAAACATGTTAACCTTATACTGTAAACAAACATCAGTAAGCTACAAACAAGGAATGAATGAAATCCTAGTTCCTTTCTTACTTTTATGTAGAGATGGTATGCCTCATTATATCGCTTATACATGTTTTAAAGAGTTTATAAACTCATGTCTAAAAACAATGTTTCATGATGAAGTAAATACTAATTAGACTTTTCGTCCACTTCAAGGATGGTTTATAATAATGAACCTTTTACTTAAATATCATTCACCTAAAATAAGCAATTTTCTTCAAGATCATGATATTACCCCTGAGTTATATACAACATCATGGTTTCTAACAATGTATGCTACAAAAGTTACATCGTTAAATTACCTTTATATACTATGGGAAAGTGTTATTATAGAAAATGATTATATGTTCCCTTGTTTTATTGCTGTATCTTTGATTGATAAATTTCAAGATAGTGTTCTTGGACAAGAATATGCGTTAATTCCTATGGCGTTGAATAAAATTGCTATTAATTCTTATGAAGAACTTCAACAGGTTTTGGATAAAACTCAGCAGATTAAGAGTTTTTTACCTATTTCTATTGCTGCGAAGCTTAAGAATTATGATATTTTTAACTTGAAAAGTATTGATTCTTATACACAAGCGTTATCTAAGACTAGTTGTTTGTCGATATTACCTAGAGAAATCATGCATTTGACTTACCCTGAAGCTAAGCTATGCAATTGTCAAAAAGGATGTAGGATGTGTAAAAATTCATACCCAGTTATTATTATTGATTGTAGAAGTCCAGGACAACAGAAAGAAGGGTATTTCCCGAATACTGAGTTTTTTAATGGAGATATAAATGACCCTCGTAGCATAGATCAGTTCTCTTTACAGTTTTTAAATATTAAAGGGATTTATCATTTCGCGTTACTTGGAAGTGAAGATATTAAACATGATAATTCTGGACAAAATTCACAGAATACTGTTACTAAAATTTTAAAAAGTTTTTGGGAAAAGGAATTTCAATATGTTAGTGTTGTGGAAGGTGGATATAGTTCATGTCATGAATTTGCCCTTCATTATCATTTGGAGATTAAAGATCATATTCCATCTTCTTGCTCATTGTGTTGCAAATCAAAAAAAGTTATTTCTAAAAAAGATGTTAATAAATCTTTGAAAAGGCTTAAATCAGAATTTAGGGAACAATGTAAGACGAATAGTTCAATTAAAGTGTTTGAATGCAAGAAATATAATCTAAAAATGAAGACTGTTCAAGAAGATATGTTGAATTTGATTATTGGTCCTGATACAATTATGATAACAGATAGAGATAGTCATATTATAGATAGGTATTTTGTTAAGGATTTACATAAAATTACAAGTTCACACGACTTGAATACTGTTTTAACTTTCAGTTTCCATAGTATCAAAGAAAAAATATCATACTCATTTGTCAGTAGTAAAAAAGCAAAAAGCTGTTTAAACAATGTTACTATGGTCTTCAGGTCACTGAAAAATGGGGTAATTAAAGATTTAATATAATAATAACAACAATACCTANGCTGTTTAAACAATGTTACTATGGTCTTCAGGTCACTGAAAAATGGGGTAATTAAAGATTTAATATAATAATAACAACAATACCTATAATCATATATAGTTTATAAAAATTATATCATAAATTATATTCATCTATTAAGTATAAAATTTGTAAATCATCAGATTCATATATTTAATATATACATACTAATATAAGGAAATTTGATATTTAAAGTTGGAAATATATTTGGAAATTATTATAAAATTTCCATAAATAATATCATTAAACTAAGAAAGTTTACAATTAGTATTTATGGGAAGTAATATGATAATTAATATCGAGGTCCCATAGCTCAGCCGGTTAGAGCGCTGTGCTAATAACGCAGAGGTCCTGAGTTCGATCCTCAGTGGGACCACTTTTTATTAATTTCATATATTTTTCTATTTTAAGATAATAACATTAAAACTATTATGTAATTATTATGAGGAAGTTATATAACTCATTGCGATTTTAGATTAAAAGTTTATAGAAAAATAGCAGAGTTATTTTTTGTATTATGATAAATTTTCCTCAATCGCATTGAGGCTGTTGTATTCAATAGTTTTATATTAGAGCCAAAAGGTGTAAAGATTTTGTTTAAATAATCAGTATTCACAGTTTTTTTACATGTCGAAGGCATATTCTTAGAGTAAATTTCTATATATTTTCTAGGAGTTTTTGGGGATTTAGATTGATAATTTCTTTCTGTTTTGATTTGTCTATAAGAAAGCCCACGTAATTTCTGAAGACCCTTCTTACTATCATTTTTTACATTCCCTGAAAGCTTGAGTGTCAATTTTATTTTTTTCGAACTGTTTCTCTCTATCAATTTAGTATCGCTTAGCATAGGGCCAATATTTGATTTCGTAAATTTATGCGAAGGTAATAGTTTAGATATATTATCATAGCTATTTTTTGTGATTAATTGCTTACTTTGAGTTTTCTTATGTGTTAAAACTCTTGGAAAAATATATTTAGAATTCATTTTCGATTTAGAATATCTACTTTCTATTTCATTTCTGATTTTCATGTTGATATCACTATTAAAACTTGTTTCAACAAGGAAGCTATTTTCATTACTGTTGAACTCTTTGACTTTTTCGATGGATAATTTTTTCTTCCGACTTGTTTTCATATTTATGATTTCTAATAATGTTTTTTACTATAAAACCATTGTTTAAGCATTAACAAAGTATTTATTTTACACAAAGTATCAATATTTCCATCCTCAGGAATTGCATTTTAAACATTTATTATATTTAAGATAACCGACTTATAAAATTAGATAATTTTTTTTCTATCCTAATAAAATCATAAGTTTAAAATTCCCTTAAATCTAAACATTTTATATATCAAATACAAGATTTTNAAATTTTATTTAATATGAGGATAATTATTATTTATGGCTTCTCAAAGAATACCAAATGAATGGGCAGGAGTAATACAAGCGCAATCCTATGCAAACCTTAAGCATGATTTAGAAGAGAAATCGCTTATAAGTCTAAACAAACAGCNATCCTATGCAAACCTTAAGCATGATTTAGAAGAGAAATCGCTTATAAGTCTAAACAAACAGCTTTATAAGTCAGAACTCGAGAGTCAGTTTCAAGAAAAACAAGCCAAAAAGGAACAGGAAAAACAATTTCATGACCTTGAAAGCATGGTAATGCAAAAGAACGTAAAAGCATTTGAGAGTTATCAAGAAAAGCTTAAGAATGATAAAAAAATACAACAGAATGTTTTGTTTAATGAATACTTCTCTAATGTTTCACAGAAAAGAAATCAAAGGCTTGCTGAAAAATCCCAAGCTTTAGAATCAGATAAGGAATTTGTTAATAGGATTAAACTTCAGCAACAAAATGATGAATATCTTAAACGCAATCAAAAACAAGAAAAGAACTCTTTGGAACAAAACTTTTTATTGGGACGAAATAGACTTAAAGATGAAGAAGTAAAAGTGAAAGAGACTGAAAAGAAAATCGATCAAGAACTAATACAATTAAACATAGAGAAAGTAAACAAAAGAGATCAAGACTATAAAAATCTTTTCGAAAACATCGAAAGAAAAACCGAAATGAAAAAAAAAGTCTACGAGCCCGTAATCAACGCTAGCCAAATGAGAATATACCAAAACTTCGACGTTATCAACAACTGGGAGAAAGAAGCACAAAAAAAGCAACAAGACAAAGAACTCCAAGAGCTCCAAAAAAAACTAAACAACCGAAGAGAAATTTCTGAAGGTCTAAAAACCCAGCTCAACGAAAAAAGCCAAAAATTCGAAATGATCAAAGCCGACTACAACATAGAAAAAAACCTAGTCACTGAAAACATAAACTCCTACAAAAACGCAGTCGAAAAAGCTAAACTCGAAAAAGCTAAAGCTCGAGAAGACTACTTCAAAGATCTCGCAGCACAAAAAGCTGAAAAAGACCTTCAAAAGATGACATCAAAACTTATGAACGATAAAGAAAAAGTGTTAAATTCTGAGCTTCTAAAAAAGATTGACCAAAAACAAGAAATCGAATTCAGAGCTGTACCAGGTCTACACCCACGAGTATCTCCATTACAAAACACTTTCAATCGGGCACATAAAAGTATGACAGGTTTCCCAGAACCAACTCCTCAAAGTCATGGACGAAACATAAGTCAAGAAACTCGTGATTTTAATATGTCTTCACAAAATCAAGAATATCAAAGACTAAGCCCTGCATCATATGATGTAGATTTCACAAAGCATAACCCAATAACAAACCCTATAGGCTCACCAAATCAAAACTATTTCAATTCACCTTTTTATAGAGGTAAAGGAATATCATCATTAAACACCGGAAATATATTCAAAATTTAATAGTTTGGGTTAAAAATAGTAGTAAATTACATTTAAAAATTGGATTTTTTAGCTGGGTAGTCTATTGGACTGTTTTCACTTAAACTTGCATCTGATGGGTTTACACTTATAACAGTCAGATCATTTTTTTCAGGTTTTTCACATGAGATGTCGCTGTTACTATCACTTATAAAGTCTTCAAATCTTACAGCCCTTGTTGTTTGGAGCTCTGGGCAAGGACTTGAAGGACAAGGACTTTCTGGGATATCATGTAAAGTAAGAAATTTATAAGCTTTAGTTTTTAATGATGATTGGTTTTTGAAAACATCTCCAATTTTACTATGCTGTGAACGGTATATTGGTAAAATGTTTTGATTTGATTTGACTTTTCTTATAAAATTGGATTTGTAGTATTTTTTGTTGCTAATTCGTTTTTTCTTCCTCACTCGCTGTTTTAACCAAGTGTTTTTTATGTCTTGTTTTTCTTCACTGAAATTTTTGTCGAAGCAACTTATAGCGGCATGACCAAGTTTGTTACAAAAACAACATTTTAGGTTTATTATTGACAGGTCTTCTTTGCATTTTAATTCGACTTCTTCGAAAATTTTTTGGGCTGTTGGGAATTTCTCTAGGCTATTCCAAGTAGATTCATAGTCGAGGACTAGGGTTACAGAAAAACCTATGGAAATTGCGTTGGCAGTTCGAGGGATATTAGCAAAATATCCAATTTCTCCAAAATACCCGGCATTTTCCAAACAACATATTTTTCTTTTAGACTGATTTATATACAGTTCAATAACCCCATCCACAAGAAAATACATTTTCCTCTCCTTTTCATTCTGTTTAATAATATGATCAAAAGGAGAAAAAGTGCATTTTTCAAACAACTGGGCAAAACTCTCCACAATGCTTCTCGGAAAAAGCATAGGAAAAATCTCACAATGCTGAAAAGCAGGCCAGTTGACAATATGTGAAATTTCTTCTCTAAGCGGTAAACTTAAACAATCAAGTATATCATTTTCCTGTTTACACATCCATTGGTTATCAAAAGCATACTCAATATAATTCCTAATCCTAAACTTAAGGTCATTAGTCACTTTATATTTCATAAGTAAATAATTGATATTTTTTTTATATTCTCTATACTTATCATTTCTCTGTGACTCTTTTTCTATAATTGTACTTGCTTGACCAATCAAATATCCAAACAACCCTGAAGCAATAACCATACTAAAAATTGTCATAATCCTTTCTTTAACACATATTGGTTTAATATCCCCATATCCAACTGATATCATAGTATAAATAGACCAATACATTGAATCCACATATAACTCTCTTTGACTATTTTCTACTAATATAATTTTATTAAGCCAAGTTTCTTCATCAATGAAATTATAAGTTACAAAATACCATGCACAAGCATTCCAGTGAGCGATAAAAAATAAAACAATCAAAACTCTTGATATTGTAATGAATTTACCTAATAAATCATTGTTTAAATAATCTTCGATTCTATACAAATAAAGTTTGACTTTAGCTAATTTTAGCAGTTTAAAAACAGCGAAGAATTTCGTCAATTTTATAACCCTAAGGAGTTTTGGAGCTCTAGTGTAGTGTTTATCATTAGATGAATAGTTATATTGATAAAATGGACTTTGGTTTATGATCCAGTCAAAAGGAAAAGTTGAGATAAGGTCAACAAAAAACCAGCTTTTTATATAATGTTTGACAATAAAATTTCTGTTCATAACAATAGCTCCTTTTTTAACATAGCCGGTATTGAAACTTAATAGTATATCAATAAGCTGACTTAATGTAGCGAAAAAGTCAAAGTATATAAATTCTAAAGTGATTTCGAAATCAAATGCTATTAATAAAGGAATATATACTCCTTGAAGGACTATTATAGCAAGGACCATAATGTCCCATAATAATTTTATAGCATTTTGAGGCGCTATAAGGTATTTACCACTAAACAAAGTTTTATCTCCTTCATATGAAATATCTTTATCAGGTTCTAAGTTTTTAGCTGTGCTCATGGTTACAGGGAGGAATTTCATTCGTTTTTTTAGGGCACTGCCGTCCTTATCGTAAGTGTAAACATAAGTCACCCCGATTGAAGTTCCAAGAAATTTATTTTCCATTATTATGATGTTAGAAATAACAGGGATTGGTTAAGTTTTGTATTAATCTGAACATAAGGAATGTTGGATATTATTGAATTAGTTTTAGGATTGTGTTTTATTATAAAAGGGATAAGGAGAGAGGTTTAGTTTTAGATTTGAATAGGGAAGTTGTTGTCGTTTTTTTTTTTTGAGTTTTTATGGCAGGTATTTTGTTGGTTTTATATTAAAAAATATTTGGTGGAAGATTTAGAAAGTGAGGATAGATGAAAAGGAGAGATGGGTTTGGGTTAGAAAAAGGGAGTTATGATTAGGGTTTTTAGGTTGAGGATGATATTGGGTGAATTTTTAAGTGGGAATGTGAGAGGGATTTTTTGTGATTTTTAAATGGGATGAATAAGATTTTAGGCTTATGATAGGTTAAGGAATCATTTTGAGGGTTTATTATTATTTTTTAAATGAGTTAAAGTGCTTAGAGAGATTATATGCTGGTAATAAAATATAGTTTTTTTATAAAAGTAATAGATATGATTGTATTATAGGGAAATTATTGGAATTAGGTTTAGAATAATATAGTGTTTAATTAGAATGTGTATATATAATGAAATCATAGTTGTTGAACTTTGTTTTATTTTATATAGAAAATACATAGTTATTGAATTAAATAGAAGGGTATATAGGATTTTAATTATCATCAAAGCAATTGATATTGAAGACCAGGACAAGGATAATTGCATTATTTTATCACCTTAAAATGACATTCTTTATAACAAAAATCAAAAAAATATATATAACTCATATGTAAATTAAAAACAAAATAATACCTAATTGTTTAATCTTAAAATTATCTAAAATAATTATCTTAAACATTTTATCTCTCTACTCTTTCTATATAAAATAAGCATCGTCACAATATTTTTTCCTATTTCTCCAGTTCATAGCAATTCTAACTCTTTTAACAAAATTAAAAATTCTAAAACAATTGAATTCTTTGGCAAAAATCAATAATATCAAATTAACATACATTAATCTCATAGAATCTTCTATTGCTTACTTTACTTTATTAGAATTGGCTGAGGATAGACTAATATTCATAATTATATTTAGCAAATCTATTATCAGATTTCTTAATAATATAGTATAAGATTTAATAAAAATTTAGAGTTTTTAAGCTTAAGAAAGTAAATGACTTTGATCTATATAAAAGTCATATTCAGGGTAGCTATAATATCTTCAATACATGGATTTTCATTACTAGTTATCCTAAAGTTTCTCATAAGATTTTTATTCTTGTACCCATCTATGAATATGAAATGGATGTTCTCTAAAACATCCTCTGTCAACTCACAATAACTACCGAATCTTGAAATTTTCTGAAATTCTCTCAAGACATTAATTCTTGAAAAAAAATTTGTTGTTTCGCTAGCCTCTTTACCTCCTCATCTCTTTTCTTGATGATCTTCTGCTTCTGTTCAGTCAAAAAGTCAAACTTTTTTATTTGCTGGTCCATTTCACATACGTCCAGCAATAAATCCATTTGATCATCATTGAAGGACTCAATGATTAATCTCCTTTCTTTTGACTTTGAGCTCTTTTATTTTATCAAGCTCTTTCAGAATAGCCTGGAAATCACTTGCCTTTATTGTATGGCTTATCTTGTTCGATACATTTTTCTTAAAAACAAACCTGAAATTAGATAATGAGCATCTTAATATAAATATCTGATAGAAGCTTAAGAAAAGTTATACGAAGAATTGATAAAGTAATACTTCAAAAATTAATATTATGGCCAAAAAAAAACTTTTTCTGAATTACCCTCATCTTATCAACTAAAAAAATAAAAATCCTGAAGCTTTAAAAGAAAAGAATAAAAGAAAAAGTTACTTAAAATAGATAACACTAAATAAATAACTTCTATACTTGCATCATGATGATTATATCAACTTAATGAGAAAAATTTTATAAAAATCTGAATCCCAACGTCAAAAAAACTTGTATTTTTGAATATAAAAATGAAAACAGAATCTTGTAATACATCAACTTCTCAATCTCGAGTTTTCATCCCTTTACAGTTTGTAACAAGTTCTAACGTTGATATGCCGATCGAGCTACAAAAAAAACTTTTACATGATTCAAAAGAAAGAAGAGCTCTTTCAGTGTCAATAAAAGCAAATCAAGATATAGAATTTCGTCAAGAAAGGTCAAAAATGATAACAAATATTTCTAAAGATAAAATAAAAACTGTTTCTGTTAAAGATTATCCTTTTGGGTTATACGGTAACAAAGAAAACACATATGCGACTATTCATAAGAAACAAAGGCAGTTAAAATTTAAAGTACGTGATGATCATAAAGAAGTTCTTCAGTGTATTAATAAAATAAAAAATATCGATCGATCATTAGATAGAAAGATAAGAAAACCTCCAATTCGTCGTGAAATGGATTCAGGAGAAATTGAAAAGAGATATAAAAAAATAACAAATAGACTTGATCATATGTCGAAAAATATAGAAAATGCTATAAGTAGTAGTACTTATGTTTAGAATTTTAATTGTGTGTAATGTAGTTTTAAAGTATGCAAATGAATATTTTCATGGTTATGTTGATTATGGGAACTAATTAATTTAATATGATTAAGAGTTTTAGTTTTTTATATAGGATAATCATTAGAAAAATATGGTAAATGATGTGGTTATATATCATGATTCCTAGTTAAATACTATAAATAAAAAACAAACTGCAAAACTAGTTATTATAAATAATTACATTCTAATCTCACAATCTAAAATCATCATTCCTAATCAAATTTAATCATACCCCAAATGATACCTTCAATAAACTTCCTAACATTTTAAATCTCCTCACATGACAACCATAATAAAATATTATCTTAATCATTCTTCATCACAATATATAAAACCCAAATCTTATCCACCTTTCTCTCAAAACTAATTTGAAAATCTCCTATTCTCAACCTCATCAACCCAACCTCCTAATCTATCCTAAAAACAACTCCTAACCCTCAATTTCCTAACTATAATCCAAACTATTAAAAAATAAACTTTTAACAGCATTTTTACAAATTATGTGTTCATACAAAGAACAACTCTATGAAACTGATCTAGAAAAAGCTTTACGTGAACTTTTTCGCTATGCTTTCATAACAAACTGTCATTTAGATAACTTCCAAGTAGGTGCTCAAGAACTAAATGCTGTTGATACAATCCGCAGCATGGACATTTTAGAAGGTTTCAAAGAACTAGTCCTTGTGTTACTAAAGCAAAAAAGAGACTTGAAACAAGAGAAAAAAGGTAAAGAAAACTCTAACGATAAAAGCACACAAAAATTAGAAGGGGAAATCAAAAACCACATTCGAACTGAACAGCAGTTAAAAGAAACTATTGAGTTTTATAAGAAAAAACTAGAAGAATCTGAAGAAAAATGCTGTAAACTAAATAAAAGAGTTAAAGAATTAGAAGGAACACTTCCAACAGAACCTTCGCCTATATTGGATTTTACTTCTAAAAAAAAGTACCAAAATCTGAGCAATATGTATAGTAGTTATGATGGACCTTCTATGAAAAAAATAGAAGGATTTAAAGATAGTCAGAATTCTAAAGGGAACTTTCAGGTGTTAAGGAAGAAACTTGAACAAAAGTCTAAGGAAATTGTACAAATACAAGAAAAAATTAGAGAGAAAATCAATAATAGCAGTTCGCCACAGAGGTCTAAGGTGTTTGCTGTACCTTTTATGAGCTTTGAGAAAGTTAGTAAGGAAGATAATGATGAGGATTTTGTCCCTAGTTTTGGAAAGTCTAATACTGCTAGGTGTCTAACGACTGGGATTAGGAAAATCAATTCGAAGTGTTAATATTTTAATTTGAATAGTAGATAATAAGATTTGTTAAGTGATAAAGGTAGCAATGATGATAAAGAACTGAAATCAGCAAAAAGATTATAAAAGAGAAATATAAACATAGATTTCTCACCAAATGCTAAAGGTTTTTACATATATTTCTGAAGAATAAACTTAAGTAATATATATTCTAAATAAGATTAATAATAGCCATAAATACTCTACAACAACCATAAACTCCCTATCTTTTATCCTTATCATAATAAATCTCTAAACATCTTCCTATCATCCCAATTAAAAACCTCCAAACCTATTACAAAATTCCCATCTTTTAATTATTATTACACACATCCTCTTACATAATTTTCGCTAAGTCATTAATGGTAGTTTTTGGCTTGTCTTCTTTAATATACCTATGTTTAACATAACCTGTACAAACTCTAACAGCATCAGAACTTGCTACTAACAATCTTTTAGTAGCTTGAGTAGTTGGTCTCAATTCCATTTCAGAAGGTAAAGTTTTTTTCAAAGATATTTTCAATGACTTATCTAAAATCTGTGACCCAAACTTAGGAAACAAATTTTCAGAACTAGAATTATCTTCAATAACTTTATTAACTGGACTTTCAGGTTTTTTTACAACAGTTTGTCTTGGTGACTGTGGCCTTCTATGCATTTTCTTAGTAAAAATCGGGATCATCTCAATTGTTTCTTTAATATTTGGTCTGTTTTTTGGGTCTTTTTCCAGCATCATACTAATAAAACTCACTAATTTAGGCGTGTATTTAGCTGGTAAAGATTTTGGGGACTTCATAGCAATATTCTGCCCTAATGCTAATAATGAATCCCCTGTAAAAGGAGCTTCTAAAGCACAAAGTGCATATAAAACACAACCTATTCCCCATATATCAACTTTAAAACCATAAGGCTGATGTCTTATTTGCTCTGGGCTTAAATAAAGAGGAGTACCAACTGTAGCTGTATTGATTTCTTTATTTACTAAGATTTTTGAAAGTCCTAAATCACCAATTTTCACTCTATTGTCTTTATCTAAGAAGATATTCATACATTTTATATCCCTATGAAGGATTTTATGTCTGTGTAAATATTTTACTGCTAAGGAAATTTCATAAGCCCATGACCAGATTTGCCCTTCTTCAATATTCCTTCGAGTATGCTTATACCGATTGATTTTTTTCTGTAAGTCTCCACCTGATGCAAATTCTGTGAGAATATAAAGCATTTGATTTTGAATGCAACTATTGTAATAACGGATTATATGTGGATGACTGACTTGCTTTAAAATATCAACTTCTTTTAAGGCTTGAGTCTGTTTTTTTGATGATGTTTGGGATAGGTCAATAACTTTAACAACGTAAAATTGCCCATCGACTAAGTGCCGTACCTTATATACAACACCTGAAGTGCCTCTTCCAAGCTCTTCAACGACTGTTACATCAAGGTTTTGCATTAAATTAAGTATAAGAATAATTTTACTTAAATCCTTTAGTTCGATAAAAGCAAATTCCTCACAAATTTCGCCGTTTTCGACTTTTCCCTAGTCGAGCTTCCTGTTTTTCTCGAAAACTTAAAAGTCTTATTCATGCTTTTATGTCCTTTTGTCGATGCTGTATTTAAAATTTCCCCAGTTCTCTGTCTATGATGTCTACTTTGTATATCCGGCTTAATATTCTCACGTTGAGGTGATACAGAAAACATTCTCCCAGGGGTATTTTGCTTAGTAATTTGTGAATTCGTCCTTTGATGGGTGTTCTTTTTTTTACAAACCAAAACTTTTTCTTTAACTGGAGTATAAGAAAAACTTGATGATTTACAATGAGCTGATACTGATCTTTGTGGATATAAAGGTTTGAAGATTTTATCATAACTTAATCGCATTAATGGAGGATCAGGATCATTTTGTATACTAATACTTAAACTTCTACCTTTTATAGGTTGAGGCATATAAAAAGTGTTTTCAGGTTCGAAAGTTCCCCCGTTTTGTAAGTGTTTTTTTAGAAGAAGGTAATAACCGGCTGTTGTGCTATTGTGTTTATTAGCTTCGATACATTGTCTTATATAATCAAGTTTCATGTTATAGAAATCTAGTTGTTTGAGGATTTGGGAATCAACTGGGATTTGATCATAACCGATAAGGATTCCTGGACATGCTTCTTCAGAGGATTGTTTAAACCAGGTATGGTCGCGGATGTCGTTGATATTGAAACGTTTGTCAGGATCAGTGACAAGAATGCATTTTATTAGATCTTTAGCTTCGGGAGATATGAATTTTGGGGTTTTGTAGTTACAGGCTAGGATTTTTTTGTAAAGTTCGCCTGTGTTTGGGTCTTCAAAAGGTAGATATCCACATATCATTGCGAAAAGTATAACCCCTGAACTCCAAATATCGACCTTTAGCCCATTGTATTTTTTACCAGCAATCATTTCTGGGGCTGCATAACAAGGACTTCCACAAGCTGTTTTAAGTTCTTCTCCGTTCTTATAAGTATTACTCAAGCCAAAATCAACTATTTTTATACGTTTATTATGATCTAGAAGCAAGTTTTCAGGTTTAAGGTCTCTATGAACTACATTAAGTTTGTGTATATATTCAATTCCAGCTATGATTTGATGGAAAAATTTACAAGCTTCTCTTTCTTTAATTCTTGTATTAGCAACTATATAATCAAATAACTCTCCTGAACTTGCATATTCCATAATCAAATATAATCTGGATGGTGTTTCAATGATCTATATTGCTTTTACTTCATATAATTGGATTATTGTTGGGTGTCTTATTAGCTTGAGTATATGAATTTCTCTTGCANTGTCTTATTAGCTTGAGTATATGAATTTCTCTTGCAACTCTTTCAACATCTGATACATCAATAATCTTTGATTTTTCTAATATTTTAATTGCAACTTTTTCACCTGTTGGCTGATGAATACCTAGCTTGACCTTGCCAAAAGTCCCTTCACCTATACACTTGAGGATTGTATAGTCTCCAATTGATTTAACATTTTTCAAACTTGACTTATCATCTTCACCCCTATGTTTAGGTTACATTTAAATAAATTACTATGAAATTTTAAATTTACTTTGAATACTAAGAAATTATTGAAAAGTATTTAAACGTCATATTGATGTTTATATATTAAAAATTTTGACCTTTTTTTGTTGTCAGGTGGATACTAAATGAAAAGCATTTAAAATTTTTTGTTAAGAAACTAAATTTCTTGAGTATTTAGATGCTAAAAAAATACTATTAAAAAAAATTTTTTTTTTTGAAGATTAGTTATTTCTGATTACTGAAACGGCTGCAATCATATAGTTAATTCTCCGATTCGTACTTTAAGATTTTTTATATAAGTTTTTATATAAAATAGCTTCTTCAAGGTCATCATTTTATAGTATAATATAAATAGTATTTTATCATAAAGAATAAACTTTATTTTTATAGCATTTAAAAATTAGCTTATAAAGGTACTATGTCATGATTTTCGATAAAAAATTGTTGGACAAAAAAATAAATATTATATAATATCCTCATATATAAAATCATAAACATCCAATAAACCAAATTCTAACATGCCCTTTAATTATTTTCATACTCCAAAAACCATACAAATTTTCGTACCTTTATCTAAAATCATCAATCATAATAATTTTATAAAACAAAAAAAGTATCCAAAACTCGATGATCATCCTTTCTCATCTCCAAATTTCCCTTATAAACATTTTCTCTATCTTACCTTATCTTTTAATAAAAAACTCATCCATCTTCTCCTTTCATTCCACACTTCTAACTTATAAACATTTCCAACCAACATAAAATGTCATCTTTTCCCTCAAATTACAATAGCCCAAACAACAAAAAATCAACCTTACTCGAATCTTCAATTGTGAGTTTTAACAAAAGTGCAATGGAATCACTACATGGAAAAAATTTTACTGCAGCCAAAAGTCTACTTCACAGATCATTAGAAATGTTAAAAGTTGCTGAAGCATCTGAGTCTGTATTCAAGCTAAAATCCGTAACATTAAACAATTTAGGTATTCTATACAAATGTATGCAAGACTATGAAAAAGCACTTTTTTACTTATCTTCAGCACTTGAAATTGGGAAGTTATTGAAAAATGATGATCAAAACAAAGCTGGTACACATTTGAATATGTGTGCGATACAAGCTGAATTAAATCATCATGAAAAAGCATTACAACATGCTTTGATGGCTGTGCAAATATTAATAAGAGCAGGGAATGAGTATTCAAAAAGTCTTATTGTAGCTTATCATTCAGCAGGAATAGAGTATCAGTTGTTAGGTTTGCCATTAAAGGCTGTACAATGCTTTGAACGTGGATATAATATAGCTATTGATACATTAGGTCAACATAATCAATTGACAATTAGTTTAGAAAATGCTTTAAAAGACTTTCATGGATACAAAGCTAAAGCTAGGCAANTAAAGGCTGTACAATGCTTTGAACGTGGATATAATATAGCTATTGATACATTAGGTCAACATAACCAATTGACAATTAGTTTAGAAAATGCTTTAAAAGACTTTCATGGATACAAAGCTAAAGCTAGGCAGAAATCTACAGACTTTTATGTATCTGATAGACTTGGGTCTGAGTCTCAAAGTATCAAACTTGACACAACTCCTTGGAGAAGTCCTCAAAAACCAATAACCCCATTGAAAAACTCTTTTAAAAGCCCTTACAAATCTTCTGTTGTATCAAAAAACCGCCCTTTGGACTATAGTTTTTTTAAATCCCCTGAGAAAATCGACACCAGAAAATACGTCAGAGATGAAGTTAGCTATAGAGTTAGAGATATTATAGGCAAAAACTCAAAACAACTTCCTAAAAACACGACAAGAAATGTAGTCAGCGATATGAGGATATCAGAAAAAATCATAGACAAAGACTCAGAGCAGATTTTCGATAAATTCAAAGAGGATATAAGGAAAAGTGAAATGTATAATAAAAATAGCAAACAACATCTTGATGAAGATTATGATTATTATGATAATGAAATTTGGGATGAAATAAAAGAAGAAGATGAAATGATAAGTAAAAATAGTGAAAGTGATATAAGAGGTGATGATGCTTATGATGAACAGAATTTTGATAATAAAAAATCTCAAAGATTGAAGTTTTTAAGGGATAAAAAGGAACAGGAATATAAAAGAAAATATAAAAATAAAGAGGATAGGTCATTAACAGAAATGAGAGGGGTTAAAAAACCTGAGAAAAAAATGAAGGCTGTTGTTAGTGAAGATGATAGTTCAGAAGGATTTGATGATGAAAGAAGAGGTATGAGAGAGGATAAGTATTATAAAGATAAAGAAAAAAGGAAAAGAAAAGGAAGTTTAAATAGTGGGTCGAGTTATGAAGAAAGGGAAAAATATAGAAGAAAAGAAAAATATAAAGAGTCGATTAAAAGAGTAGGGAATGAAAAGAAAAAAAATAAAGTTAAATATAGGAAGGAAGAAAAAAATTATGAAGATGATGAAAATTGGAGTGAAAAAAGAGATAGGTTAGAAAGTAGTGGGGAAATGAGGAAATATAATAAGAAATATAGAAAAGAATCGGGGTCTTCGGAAGATGATAGAGAAAATCAGCAGAGAAAAGAAAAATCTCCAAGGAAAGAGAGGAAATCACATTCAAAGATGGAAAAAAGTAAAGAACAACTTGATAAACATAGAAGAAGAAAAAAAGCGAGCCCTATAGATAGTGAGAAATACAGGGACGAAAGAGAAAAAGAGTCTTATAAAGATTTGAATCACCATTATAAAAAGTCTGAAAAAAACTCCCAAACCAAAGTTCAAAAAAGAGGAAATTATGAAAAAGTGTCTTCAGACTCTTCGAATCAAGAAAAATCTTATGAGAACTATAAAAAGTCATCGAAAACCAAAGCAAAACCTATAAAAAAAGCCAATTCAAGCAGTTCTGAAGATTATACAAACCCTTCAATACCTTTTCCTTCAGTGTCGATTATAAGCAAAAAAAACTCAGGACATCCATTAAATAAAAATACACAATTATCCCCATCAAGCCTTAAAAAAAATTCAACACCCTCTTTTCAAATTAACGAATTCAGCCAAAACCCTGCATCTCCTTTGAAAAAAACTGAAAAATCTTCGGGTTTTACAAATTTTCCTAATGAATCTGAAGACAGACAAGGACTTTTTAAAGCTCCTGATAATGAAACTCCACAAAAAGACCTTAAAAACCATCGGGAAATATCCACACAAACATTATCAGGGCTGTCTTCACTAGCAAAAACTTCAAATGTTTCATCTTTAATTGCAGTCAGGGAAAAAAACTCGCTTAGTATGCTGAAAAACTCGCAAAAAGTATTGAAAAACTCAGAGCTTATGCTTAAGAATTCTAAGAAAATACTTAAAAACTTTGAAAGCTATACAAAAATATATAATAAAGAACTCTCTGAAGATAATGAGAGGATAGTAAAAGAACAGGAGTTTGAGGAAAAAAGTGAAGATGATGATATGAGAGAAAATAAAGAAGAAAGTGATATGGATAAGAGTCAAAATAGTTATAAAGCTGAAAGTGGATATACATCTGATATAGAGGAAAGTGATAAAAAATCAGTTTACTCTAGTGAAATGTCTTCAATTAGGCATTTTGAGATTAGTGAAGAAGGGAAAAAGGATATTGAGTTTGTTTATAGTGCAAAATCTGGAGGACAGAGAGGACTTGCGTGGAATAATAGTTATAAAGATAAACAGAAAAATAAACACAAAAGTCCAATTCTTAGTGAAAAAGCTTCGAAATTTTTAGAAGATAAAAACGAATTCAGTTCACAAGCTGAAAACGAGAAATTCATAGAGAAAAATAGTGTTAAAAGCATACAAGAAAAAAATGAAAAAAGTCCTGAAAGAAGCTTAAAAACTCTTAAAAATCAAAACAAATCTACCCAAAGCCCTATCAATTCAATAAACACTTCATCAAATAAATCTAATCCTAATATCAACACCCCTAAACCTAACCCAGCCTCAAAAAGTTCATCTAAATCAAACCTTGCCAATAAAAATGTGTCAAATCCCAGCTTTTCTCAAAATAAACATCATCAATCCTCAAAAAGTTCATCTAAATCAAACCTTGCCAATAAAAATGTGTCAAATCCCAGCTTTTCTCAAAATAAACATCATCAATCATCACATGAATCAGATAAATCCTTAATAAACTCTTTAATACCCACACAAGAGCTTCAAAAAACTACAAATCTTAACATTCTAGAAACAAACATAGAAAAACAAAATACATTACCCAATAATAACTATAAAAATCAGTTAAAACAAGTAAATAATTTAGAAAATCAAAGAAATTTTAAAGAACTTAGCTCTGCTATTATGATACAAAAATGGATGAGAATGTATCTTGCAAGAAACAGGTTTTTAAATATAATAGAAGGTGTTATGAAAATACAAAGAACTTGGAAAAGGTATAAAGAGAAACAAATAATGGGAAAAGGTAAATTTAGCAAGGATTTTGCCCAACAGTTTAGTGAGGTTATGCTTATAGAAAATAAAATTGTTAAAGATCTAGCAATGCAAACAGAAAATCCTATTAAGTCTGAGGTTTTAGTTGTTACGAAAGAAACTGTTAATTGTTGAGAAATATTATCATATAGCTAAAATGTTAATATATATTTTTAAAAACTCAAAACGTTTTTATTTTCAAACTTCAATTTTTAATTAACCTAAATTCAAGAACTAAAAAATTTTTTTCAATTTACTATGCATTTTCTTTTGAACACAATTCTGATACATCACATTATTCTCCCCTCTTTTACTCTTATGGTTCATCGCCATATTTTTAACCTCAGCCCTTCCTCCTCTTTCATATTCAGAATAATCCACAAACCTTTCAGAAGCCTTTTCCAAATCTTTTATTAATACTTGTACAAGTTCAGTATTATTAACAACACAGTTTTTAAGTTCATAAGCTCCATTTAACACAAGTTCTTTAGCTTCATTTAACTGTCTTTTATCAGCTAATATTCCAGCTTCTTTTAAAATATCAGCAGCTTTAACTCTATAAAAATTAGTTAAAACATTTTCATCAAGTTCGACTTCATCAGAATCAGGTTTTATATGTATAACCAGCTCTTTATTTTGAATTTTCCTCAAACCTGTTTTTATAAGCGTGTATTCAACTGATGCACTTATAGGAGTTATATCAATTCCTTCACCAATATCAAATTTTGAAGGAGGAAAACTAAGTATAAATACTGCTTCTTTAGAGTCTCCAGCCATAACATTAGGCATAGTAAATTGAATATCCCCAGTTGAACTATAAACTTTAGTTAATGAATATTCTATTGGGGATGGTAAAGTTTGTAAATTAATATGAATATCACTAGCTACAGCAGAAAGTAATTCACCAAGACAATTAGCAAAAGCTGCAGATATTAATTCAAATTTTTCAACGTAGTAAAAACCCCCGTTTTTTGCTTCAGCTATTGCGCTTAAAACTTTTGCATCATGATCTGAGCCATATCCAAAAGAATGAATTGTATAAGAAATGTTGGAAGAGTTGTACTTTTTTATACATGCCTCTGTCCTTTCAAAAGCAGTTGCTGAATTATTATCACACCCATCTGATAAAAGAATTATCGCTGTTGAGTTATTTTCAAAATTTCTATTAATAGCGATATTAATCCCATAGTCTAGTCCATCAACAATTTCTGTGCCTCCAGAAGCTCTGAGTCTTTCAATCGCTTCTTGAGCTTTGATTTTCCCTAGATCATTCATAACAGTCAAAGGAAGGAGTTTGCTGGAAAAACTACTAAAGGAAACTATACTTACTCTATCAGCGCTTGTCATTTGAGTAAGCATAAATACTAAAGTACTTTTTACTAATTCAATTTTATTACCACTCATGCTGCCACTAACATCAATAACGCAGATGATATCAACACCTGACCTTTTAGTCTCTATAACTTCTGGAGCTTTTAAGAGGACAGTACATGGCCATTCTTGGTATGAATCAGATGGAGTAAAATAGTTACGAGCAAAATGCAGTGAAATTTCTATATCTTCTTGTTCTGAAGTTTCGGTAGATATTATTTGCTGAGATTTAGTTAGTGGCTCGTCATCTCGGATATTTCTGTCCTGAGATGAACTATTAATATGACTTGCCATTGAAGATATTTGTTTTGCAAAATTAGAAGATGTTAAATTTTTTGGCTTTGATATAGATTTCCCCATTTTTTATAACAGATCATATTAGGTATATCAGAAAATCTTGTATTTTATTTAATTGAAATTCTATCTGTATTATATAAAAAAATATAAGAATGATTCATTAAAATTTCAATATTGTTACAACTTTCTGCTTAGATGATAGATTTATTAAGCAAATGGCATAATCTTTTTAGCTCAAATATTTTTCTTGGATAATTAATATTAAAAATATAAGCATCATGAAGAAATATAAAGATATTAGTAAGCTTTTAATAATATTGTATAGATTTGCAATTTCTTTGAATAGTTGAGCATATCTAATATTTGGAAGTGTGTTTAAAATCTTTTAGTCTCAAATTGTAGTAGTGGAGATGGGGTTAGTGGTATTTTAAGATTTATTTAATTTGCATTATCTTATGCAAATTGTAAAAGTAAGCATTGGCTAACATATTACCATTTACTTGGCAAATTATATATACTTTTTAAGTTCGAATATGCTAATTATTTTTTGATATAACAATGTAATTGGAATTCTATTGATATTCAAATCCTTAAATCTTCATAAATATAATATTTATAAAATTAACTAAGGCATATATGCTGAAAAGTTATATACAAGCTGTTAATATTTCCAATATATTAACTATTAAATTAAACTTTCAATATAAATTATAAATGGAAGAGCCGATTGATGACCTCGAAAGCTTATTAAGAAATGGCATGAAATGGTAAAAGATATATAAAGACTTGGGTTAACTTAATTAGACTTAGATCGAATATACCAAGACTTTCAATGTGCATTTGAGGAGATAACTGGAGATAAGACTTTAAATAGATTCGACCTAGAGTACCAGAAGTTACAAGAAACTTTGAAAAGAATTTGCGAAATTAACAAAAGGCTTATCGAAAGATATAATAAGTTCAATAATAATATCCCCGCTAATTCTATCAAAGTTCAAATAGCTATGAAATCAAATCACAAAGACAACATTGTCATGTTTTAATATTTTATATAGATACAGCTCCTGATTCAAAATAAAATAATAAGTTAAATACATCTACCATAAAACTGCATATCTATCAAATTAAACTTTCAATATAAAATATAAATGGAAGAGCCAATTGATGACCTCGAAACCGCTGATAAGAAGATGCGTGAAGCGGAAAAGGATATAGAAAGACTTGGTTTAACTCAATCAGACTTTGATCGAGTAGACCAAGACTTTCAATACGTACTTCAGGAGATAGCCGGGGACAAGACTTTAGAAAGATTCCGCCTAGAGTACCAGAAGTTACATAAAACTTTGAAAACATCTCATGAAACTGAAAAAAAGCTTATTAAAAGATGCAAAGAGCTCAATAGTGATATCGCCGCTAATTCTGTCAAAGTTCAAATAGCTATGAAATTGAGCCACGAAGACAATATTGCCATGGATCAAGTCAAACAAGATGTGGATCGAACCTGGAAATTAGTAGATGCAGCTCGAGAAAAGGAAGAAACAGGTAAAAAGAAACTTGCTGAATATAAATATGAGATAGCTGAACTACATAGAAAAGTAGAAAGTAATGATATAATTCCTCAAGAACAACAAACTCTACTTGATGAATTAAGGAAAAAACAAGCAGAAGTTTTTGAAACACAAGATGAAAAAATAACTAAATTGAAAGAATGTAGGAATGTAAACTCTGATTTAATTAAGAGAAGGAATGATCTTGAAGATAAAAAAAGAAATTTATTGACTACTATTAAAGATTTAAAAGATGGAATTCAAAAAGCGAATAATGAGGCTGTAAATGAAGAGAAAAGAAAAGATGAATTAGACAAACAACTAAAAGATATTAAATCAGATTATGAAAATATTCAAGCTACAGTGAAGAATAAAGAATCTTTGAAATTAGAAATTTTGAAAGATATCAAAGAGTTGATGAAAGATGTGGATTTTAAAAGAGATAATCATTCATTGAATAGTGAAAAAATAAAAACATCACAACAAAATAATGATAAACTTCTTGAAGGGTTGAGGTATCTTGAAGAAGTTAATCAGAATTTGAATGGCGATGTCCATGCAAAAGAATTAGAAATAAGAAAGTATCAAGAAGAACTAAATAGAAAAGCAGAAGAAAACCAAAAGACAATAAAAGAAATTGCGGTACTTAACAAAAAAATAACTATTATTACTAAAGAAAAACATGAAGTTGAAGCAGAAAAAGACCTTTCAAAGACAAACTTAGAAATCTTAAACCAATCAAACGCAGATACTAGAAAAGATAATGAAAATGATAAAAAGAACATTGAAGCTTTAATGAGAGAAATAAATACAATGAATAAAGACTGTATTGATATGGAAAATCTTGCCAGAATGCATTCAGACGAAGAAATTATGAAGAAAAACGAACAAAGAAAAATAAACAACGAAATCAAATCCAGCAAAAAAGAAATAGCAAAACTTAAAGCTTTGATTTATCAGTTAAAAAGAGATGAAGACAAATATTCTTTAGAAGCATCTAATGCATACTCAAAATATATTCAAACTCTTGAGCAAGTCAAATATAAAAAGTCTATGATAACTCAACTCCAAAAAGACAATACCGAAGCTGAAGCGAAACTAAAACAACAACAAAATCTTTATGAAGCAGTGCGCAGTGATAGAAATATTTACTCAAAAACCCTCTTAGAATCAAATGAAGAAAAAGATGAACTCAGAAGAAAATTTAAAATTTTAGAACATCAAATTATTAAACTTCGTGAAGAAATTTCATCAAAAAACAATACTATTCGTGAACTTAGACAACAAGCAACAAATTTAGAAGAAGAAAATACTGCTAATGAACAAAAGAAAAAACGCTATGAAGAAAAAAAGAAAGAAAAAGAAGGGTATATTAAAAATTATGAAAATCAAATATCGAAACTTAAGTATTATATTGCATCAGTTGAACAAGAAAGAATGAAACAGAAAAAAGAGTATGAAATGGTTATAAATGATAGAGATATTTTAGGAACTCAATTGATAAAAAGAAATGAAGAGTTAGCTTCGTTGTATGAAAAAATTAAAATACAACAGTCAACTTTAGCTAAAGGAGAAGTTCAATATTATGAGCGAGTAATTGAGATTTCTAATCTTAAAAAACATATAAGTGAATTGAAGCGTGAGTTTCTTATTGCTAAAGGTAAAATTGCATGTATCCCTGAACTAAAACATGAAGTTTATAGATTGCAAAAGGACTTGATGGAAGCGAAAACAAAGGTAAAAGCGTTATCTGAAGAGCTTCAAAACCCAATGAATGTTCACAGATATAGAAAACTTGAAGGTACAAATCCAGAAACATATGATATGATAATAAAAATCCAAACATTACAAAGAAGGCTTATTGCCAAAACTGAAGAAGTAGCTGAAAAAGACTTTTTGATACAAGAAAAGGAAAAGTTATACATAGAACTTAAAAACATTCTAGCACGGCAACCTAAACCAACGGTTGTTGAACAATTAGCAGTATATCAGGAAAATCTTAAGGAAAAAGCGGCACAGATGAAAAATATGATTGGAGAATTGAATGCAGCGCATGCTCAAGTTAATCATTATAGATTTGAAATTGATAGATTGAATAAGAATATCTCGGATGTGAAGGACAGATGGTTTGCTCAAAAGAGGAAGCAAAATAAATTAGAGTCTATTCCAGAAGAGGCTGCATAATCTTTTGGCTTATATCCAATCTCTTTAATTATTATTACTTAAGACATATGCAATAATTTCTTAAACTAAAACTTAAATTCAAATCCATATGCGCAAACATAAGTGCAATCGATATTAGTCATCTCATGATGGTCATGCATTTCTGACATTCGATTCTCACAATTAATAAGTTTTGCATACATATATTTTCCAGAACAATAATCATCTAAATCTATTTGTAAAAGACTTATCGAAGATCTCAGGAATTTCCCCCACAATATCGGTCGAAAATTATAGGAAGATTTCCGGAATAAGCAATACTCATATTCAGGTTGAACAACATGCTTGCTAATAGAAAATCTTTCATCTGTTTCTTTTGATTCTAAAAGATCTTCATAGTTATATAAAGATGAAAAAGTTTGAAATCCTTTAGTTCCAATTTCTTCATAGTAATCGCTAACAAATATAACAAAAGTTTTTAAAGGACAGGAATAATCTCCTTCTCTACTTACCACTATTTTTCTAATAATTGCAGTTCTATTGAATATTTTAATTTTCTCATGATCAAGTTCTTTTTCAACATAATTCTTATCATTACTCTTATGTAAGGAAGATAGTTTTAGTTGGCTTTTTTTTAAAACATTATACACTTTCTGTTTAACTTTTTCTGAATAATTCATTGAAGAAATATCGATAAGCATTCTATTTTCATCCCAAGCATCAATAAAAAGTCTTTCTTCCATTGGTAAAAGATTTTTTTCTTTAGCAACCTTCGCCCCTGCTATCTTACTTAATAAAGGGTTTTCTCTAATGATTTTAGCAGCTATTGCCCGAGCTTTTTTTTGTGAATGATTAAATTCTTTATCTTGAGAACTTTGAAGTACAGCCGCAGTGTCAATATTTTCATTTGTTCTTGAACAATATGATGATGAATCTTCTTTAAAAAGATTTCCAACCCAATAACAAGCTAAATCATCATCAACTCCACCATTTGTTGCAAAACCCATAAACTTCAACAATCTTGAATGATCTTTAGAGAATATTTTCATGAAATTCTTTTTACATCTTGTAGTACTTAATGATATTGGCAAGGAAGTATTGATAAAAGAAACTAGTAATTTATTCAAAAAATGCTTTGATTCGCATATATCATAGAAATACTTGTTAAGTCTGCATATATTTGTAAACACTTCTTTCGGAGGTATGAATTCAAATACTAATTCTATAAGTACTTCAGGCAATTCATACATTTATATAATAAAAATATTACTAATATTTCGACTAAATTATTTTATCTACTGCCTTATTTGATAGCATCTAATTTTTCCTTCTTTAATTTTTGAGAGTTTTGTTTTGATTATGTTTCTAACTGAAGATTTTGCGATTAGAGGATATTTTGATACTACAGCTGCAATTATTTCTTCTTTAGCGAATTTACCAACAGCAATTTGGATAATTTCATTTGTCAAAGCTTCATCTACTTGCAATTTTTGGGGTTTTGGCTCTTTTACTGGCTTTATAGGTTTGGGTGGAACTGTTATAGGCAAAGTTTCATCAAGAAAAGAAAAAGCTTGAAGACCTTTTAATTCTTCAGAACCGTAAAAAAAAGTCTGCATTGGTAGGATTTCTTGATTAACTATGGATATTGTTGGAATTTCTTCCCCTTCAGGCTTTTCATCAGGTGAAAGATACCCATCGTTTACAATAAATGTTTTAAGTTCCTCCATTTCAGTTTCACTTTCCTCTTCTTCAGATTCTTCTTTATCAGACTCGTGATCATCTTCAATATTTTCACCATGGANCGAAAGATACCCATCGTTTACAATAAATGTTTTAAGTTCCTCCATTTCAGTTTCGCTTTCCTCTTCTTCAGATTCTTCTTTATCAGACTCGTGATCATCTTCAATATTTTCACCATGGATTTCTTCGTATTCTTCTTCTGAATCTTGTTCATAATCAATTCCTGAAATTCTTGTCAGTATGCTAACATCTTGTTTTGGGTATTTTTCACCAAAAAAATAAGGTTTTAAATGACTGTCAGTGAAGTAAATAAAACATTTCGATCTGTTTATGATGGTTTTTTGTAGTTCCCATATTTTGTCAAAGTCTTCAACTAATTCTTCTGAAAGATTACTTTTAACTGGAATTTTTGATTTATCATTAGATGGTTTTTTAGGTTCTTGCTTTGGAAAAAATATATCAATTCTCATACTTTTTCCTTCATTTTTTTTTTTTTCCTCATCTTCCTCTTCCTTTTTTTTGCGTTCTTCCTCAAGTTTTTTCTTTTTTTCTTCTTCTTGTTTTTTCCTTTCATCTTCTTTTTTCTTATTAGCTTCTTCTTTTTTTTTATTAATTTCCTCAGACTTTTTTTTCCTTTCCTCAATTTTTTTTTCTTCAAGTTTTTGTCTTTCTAATTTTTTTTGTTCTTCTTCATTCTTTTTCTTTTCTTGTTTTTCAATCATCATTTTTTCTTTTAATTCTTTATCATTATCTCTTTTACGTTTTCTCTCTATTTGTTCTGTTTTAAACTTTTCATAAGCAAACAAATGTTTATTATACTTAGAAAAGTACTCTGCCAAATCTTTTGAATTTTGTTTTTTTAGTTCTTGTATAAGTATACATAAAGATTTAACTAAAGTACCAAGAAGTTTTCTTTCACGAAGAATAAATACAGGCTGAATAAAATTGAATAATTCCCAACACCATAGAGAAACTGGATTTGTATCTTCAAATGGGTTTTTACATTTAATCCCATAACTTTTACGTGTTGCAATTTTATGGATTTGTGAAGCGATTTCCTCTGTTGTGATATTCTTGATTTTAGTTTTAGTTTCATATTCTGTTAATATGATTTTAGATAATTCAGAAAGTTGCTTGTTACTTGAATCTACATAGATCATTATAAAATTCTGTAATGATTCTTTTGTCATCTCTTTATCAATTGTATTTAAAGCTTCTATATGCAAATCTTCTAACTGTTTACTTTGGCATTTTGGAAAAGGCTGCTCTAAAAGATTAATTAACTGTTGTTCATATGTTTCAAGAGGCAACAGACCTTCAATTTCATTCGCGGGTTCTGTCATATTTATTATATTATTACAAATTTTCCGCATTATAATCGAGTTTAAACAAATATCGAGCATTTCAGTCTTTTATATGATTTTTGTATTTTATGCATTTTTTATCTTCTCATGATAATTATTTTTACTATCAAGTACTTTGATATTTTAAGTTAGACTAACTTATTTACTCGAATTATGTAAGTTCTCTTTTATTATACTTACTGAAATTAATTAAAAACTCTTAATTTTATTATTTTTCTAGTGTTGATTAGATAGTATGCTTAATTCAGGTATACTCTAAATAACCAATATAAATTGTTTAGATATAATATATTAAGGTATTTTATATATAACTAGTATCTTTTAAATAGATATTCAAAAAATAGATGGGATTTTCTATATAGGTAAGCATTTATACAATAATGATTTATGATATTAATACAAATAAAATAGTGTGTTGCGAAAGATGATGCAATGGCGAATATAAAAATGGATTAACTATATCCAGAGTGTGAATATATTAAGAGTGTGAATATATTATCTTTGATAAATTTAGCACTGCTGCAAAGATAAATTTAAGTAGATAATCATATAATACGCTAGGCAAACAGCTTCTTTTATGTTTATATTAAATTTGTACTTAAGTATAAATTGTAAAATTTTCCATTAATCTAGAGTCGTTTGAATTATTATTGAAATGTATGTTTTTTTTTTATGCAGAAGTTCTTGTTTAAAAATTAAAAGTCAAGCAGTTGCCAAACTAGAAAATCATAAATCCCAATTGTTTTATACTTTCTAATAATTAATCTATAAAAAAAAATTAGATTAAGTTTATGAATGATACTAAATGACAGCCTAAAGAGTTTATATTCATATATTTTGCAAAAAAAAGAAAACTAAGCTAATGTGGCAATAATCTCGATATACCTTTAGTTATGGTATAGTTAAATCCCTATTATTACTTAACAGACAATAGTCTTTTCTGCTTATTTTTACTCTTTGAAATCCTCCAATTTAATATTTTTTGTCTTATCCATTCTTGACTACCTATAAATCACTTTCCATGAAATTTTATTAATCCATCTCTCCCTGATCAAAAATTTCTGTTTGCATTCTCAAAAATTCATCAATCTTCAATAAATCATTGCAACCATAAACCTTCAACAAAATTTTTATATCTCCTCATCCTAAATCATATTCCTCCTCTAATCATCAAAATTTTACAATTTCATAACAGTTATCAAATAATCTCACCTAGCAATGAGCTTACCCATTACCCAAAAATTTTCACCCCAGAAACATAAACTTAAATCCAACTAGTTAATAAGATTTCTAAATATTTAGAGAGTGAAGTCGACTTCCCAGCAGTTCAAGAAAGCGCCTGCAGTATTGGTGAGTTTGACTTGGACTCCGTAGTTTCCACTTGGGGCAATGAATGGCAAGTAGACCTTGAAAGTGATATTAGCAGTAGCTCCAGCAGCATAAGTTCCTGATTCAGCAACAGATTCATGATAGAAGTTGGCTCCATTGTAAATGACGAAGATCTCCATTGATTTCAGTGTCTCAGCTTGGTTCATTGTTCCGCTCATTACCATGACCAAGTTAGTGTTTTTGTGAGGTGGCCAAGGAGTGACATCGAAACTATTCATGGTGAATAGATTGAGACTGGCATCACAATTCTTTCCTGTTTGGGCCATAAGACCTCCAGCGCTGGCTAAGGCTAGTAAGCAAGAAATCACAACCACGACTTTCATTTTTTCTAATTATTCTCCTATTTAGCTCATGTATATAATGGGGTTTATTAGTTTGGAATTAGGTTTGAAAATTTGATGGAAGGATTTTTGATTAAAGTTTTTGTCGATGATTCGATGAGATGATGGAATTTTTATTAAGAATTGGAATTGAGAAAATTGATGAAATGGTGAAAAAGGTTTGGGTTTGATGATTTTTATAGCGATTCTGAGGTTTGGCTTTAGTTTTAGGGTTTAGAGTAGGATTTTGGATAATTAAGTGGTGTTAGAGAGGAAATTATTATTGGATTATGAATGGGTTGAAAGATGAAGATGATGATTGGAAGGGGTAGTTGATTAGATGAATAAATGGTTTTTGAATTAGAGTGTAGAGAAGGATTTTTTGAGAGATTTAATAGGAAGAATAATTAGAAAAATTACTTGAGATAGTTGTGATTTAAGAGTTTATGGTACTATTTAGATATGCAATGTTTAAGTTTACAAAATCAGAGAAATAGTATAAGATTATTCTTATTGATAAATATATGCATGTGAATTGGAATTTAGGTATAAATCTTCATGCAAACATGATAAGAGAATTCTCAACAATATATTAAATGATCATGAAAAGCTTCGATTTAATAAATCATATATAGATTTTGGACTTAATAAATTTCCATTGTAAATAAAGATTACAAATTTTACAAAATTGATAAGATGGTTCAGTAAACTTTTATGGAGTAATTAGATAATAATAATAAACAGTTTACCCCACACATTTAAGCGTGTCATCAACTGATTTCAACTAAAAAATTCTTAATAGTGTTCCATTTTTTCTGTTCTCTAAAATTTGTTTTCCAAATTTAACTCAGAAAGTGTTATTTTAGTTAATGAAATCCCATTAAGATTTTCTCTAATACTTTTTTCAGTACTTTTCCTTCACTAAATTAATTTGCAAATTCTTTTATTTTATATACAATCTCACCTATTATCTCTCTGCATTGTTTACACTTTGGATTCTTAATGCGGTATCTTAGGTGTATGCAAATTCTATTTTTTTTCAAATGGTTCTCCTTCAAAATCTTATTTGCTAAGTTTTCTGTTAGGCTATTTAAATAAGAAAATATATCATTATTACTTTCAATAATAATTTAAAGGTAAAAATAATAAGATGAGCTTATTTTACTTAATATATATCCTCAATGCATTTTATTGTTATAGTATATTTCTTATACACTTTAAGTGTATTTAAATTGAATATATACAATCACAGGGAAAAAAATGATTAAAATATTTAACATCTATCATATTTTCCTAATCACTTACATATATTCATCAAATAAAATCTTATCTTTCTCATTAACAACCCAATTATTTAACCCATTCAGTATTTCTAACACATCAACACAATAACCACACCCAATTATTTAACCCATTCAGTATTTTTAACACATCAACACAATAACCACACAAAAACTAAAGTTAAAAGTCTATGAAAATCTTTTCCAAAAAAATTAAAATTGCCCTTCAGATAAACTCTTAATAATTTCTTTCTTTTCTTATTTTCCTAAATTCCCTCAAGCATATCTTTACTTTTATTACCACTAATTAAGTTATTAAATTAGCAATTAAGTATTTTCCCAAGTTTTTTTGTTCTTACTAAATTAATAACTTGATCTCTATGATAATCAGCATTTTCACTTGACACAAGTGCTTTAGCATTACTAGTCATTTTCATTAATTGTTGTACTGTTGTTTTACTATTTTTAGGTGGAATTGCTGCTAAATATATTTCCATGCTTGTATATAGTTTATTAGAACTTTTAGATTTTTTTTTTGATAAAATATTCAGTGGAGGTAATTTATAAGGCTTAATATTTGACTTTTCTAAAAAACTTTCATTCCTGTGAAAAAAGTGCTTGACTGTAGTCTTCCGGCTTTTAATTCTTTCTAGAATTGAACTCAGCTCGCTTAATCGCATATTTTGATTGGGGAAAAGATCATTTCTTTTCATATTTATTATATTCTTATTTCAAGTGTGTTTCTTGGATTGAAAACTTTGCATGCATTAATATTTTTTAAATAAATCGGTAAGCTTTGCTATATCTAAATCTATTACATTATTAAATCTATTGAATTGTTTTGTAGTGATTGCATATAAATCTTCTTAGGAAACGCTTATTAAAGATTTGGCACAGGCATGCAAAATAAAAGACGATTTCTACCAAATTTTCATTAAAAATTAAAAAGTACACTATAAATTCTAATAATTCAATATATTATTAAATAAAAAATAATTGAATACTAAAAATATCAGATGAACCTTCTTCTAATCGTAAATCAAAGTTCTAATATATCTTTTAAATCTACACCTTTTCTATCGTAAATTTAACCAAAAAAATCTCTTTATAACTTCTAAGCCTAATTCCCATTTTTCCGATGCAACCTAACATATCCTAAAATCTCATACAAAAAAAACCCATCTTCCCAGATCTCAAACCACCCAAATTCTATATAAATTCTCTCCCTCTATAAAAAAAATCCTCCTATAGAAAATTTCATCAGCTAAAAATGCACCTCAACTAAAAAGATTCAAAAAAAAATATATAAACCAGAGTATTACTAGTTTAAACATCTAAACTAATTTTAATCAGCCTTTCGTCTGAATGAACACCCTACTGTAAGCTGGCATTTTCCTCCAGATGGTCTTGCAAGAACTGTTTGACAACCTTCACAAGTTATTACAGTTTGTGCATGGCTGTAAGCTGTAGTAAGGCCATAACAACCAGGGCATTTAATATCCATGAAATAACTATTAGGACCTTGGACTAGTCTTTTCTTTTTATGGACTGTTCTTTGGTCCTCTGGATTTGGATGTAATAAGTCAATATCCATATTATTTATTAGAACTTGGAAGATGATTTGAAAAATGAAAGGCTTTATAGGATTTTATTAATATTTCTCTCAACTTAACCTATTTTGTATTTTACACATCTAATTTAACCTTAATATTGTAATTAACCAAATCTAATCGATCTATATCTAGATTTTAAATACAAATCTAGTTCCTCTAAAGATAAAATTTCTTTTCTGCATTGTGGGATAACATTCGAATCAAATCTATATGAACTAAGTATCACAGGGGATCTTTTTTTAAACGCATTATGACTTTTATTAACAACTTTCGGACTGTTTGCTTTAAGTAAAGGGGATTTAGAAAGAGATTTTATAGCCACTTCATATTCTTTCTTTTTATTCCAAAAATCTGCTGAGTTTTTGTTTTGAGATTTGATTTTTTCTATGCTTTGCAAGGTATCAAGTTTCTTTTTAACCATGGTTTCTTCTTTAGCTTTTTCACGTAATATTCTTACGATGGCATTTGTTTTTTGACGAAAGTCTTTATAGAAATTCCCTTCGCTTTTTACTTCGTTTAAGGATTTTAGGATTTTACCTGTTTCTAAGCCACTTTTTGAGATTGAGGAACGTTGTATACTAGGGCTTAGGTTTGCTTTAGACTTATGAGCAGGTAAAGAAGTTTGAGAATGGTTTCGATATTCCATTTTCAAAACTTAGAAGGATTGTTTAATTGTATGCTTTTTAAAAGTAAACTTTTTATGATGTGAAAAGTATTTTTTAATATTGGATTTTATGAGTATTTTTTTTTTTAATGTATAGATTGTGTATATGTTTAAGAGTTTATTATGGTATGATAATGTTGGTATGGAGATTATATTTGAATTTAAGATATATGGAGAATCTTTATTGATTTTATAAAGAGGAGAAAAGTTATGGCTGTTTAAATGTAGCGCAACCATTAGGAAAATAGGATTTTGGAAATCTTCCAATTGAAAAAGCAAAAAATAATTAAAATTCACCAAATCAGCTAATATGATCTGGTAAAAGTAGATTGAAGCCAAAATAAACCACAAAAAAACTCTTTGATTCATTTTATCAGTCAAAAAACCCAACCAATATAATACTTCATTAATAATAATAACACAAGTTTCGATATCAAAAACTTTTTTCTGTTTTTAAAGGTAAATGATACATAGATTTAAAAACCTGACAAATAACCCTCCTTGAATAATTTATATTTATAGTTTTTATCTTTAAATATATTTAGGTAAATCTTATATAAGAATAATATGAAAAAAATCTGAATTGTACAGTTATTATATAAAATATTGATTAGTCTTTCAAATGTAATACTCTTAGTTTCTAACAACATTCGAAATTCGACTATAAAAATAATGGAAGAACCAGTCCCAGAAGATAAAAACAAATTCTCAGCAGGGGGGACCACATTTATTGTAGACAGTAGGTATGAGTTCATAAAAAAAATCGGTCATGGGGCATATGGTGTGGTTGTAGCAGCAAATGATCATCAAACCGGGACTAAAGTGGCTATAAAGAAAATTCCAAATGCTTTCGAAGACTTAGTCGATGCTAAACGTATTGTGCGAGAAATCAAACTTCTTAGTTTTTTTGATCATGAAAATACTATAAGCTTATTAGATGTTATGTTACCTCCACATAGAACAGGATACAATGATATCTACATAGTAACAGATTTGATGGAAACTGATTTACATAGAGTAATATATTCAAAACAAGCATTAAGTAATGAGCATATTCAATATTTTATGTATCAAATCCTCCGTGGGGTTTTATATATGCATTCAGCTAATGTTATTCATAGGGATTTAAAGCCTTCGAATCTCTTACTTAACAAACAATGCGATTTGAAAATCTGTGACTTGGGTCTAGCTCGTGGATATGATGTTAATACTGAAAATTTGACTGAGTATGTGGTTACTAGGTGGTATAGAGCACCTGAAGTTGTTTTGAATTCATCTCAGTATACTGAGCAAATCGACGTCTGGAGTATAGGTTGTGTATTTTCTGAGCTCTTAGGCCGGAATCCTCTTTTCCCAGGCGAGGACTATCTAGATTTAGTGCAGAAAATTATCGCTGTTCTCGGGTCACCCTCTCCTGAAGATATGGAATTTATAGAAAACCCAGCTGCCAGGAGGTTTATTAACAAACTAGCTAAAAAAGAAAAAACCAAATGGAGCACTGTCTACCCAAAAGGACACCCTGTGGCCTTAGACCTTTTAGACAAAATGCTTGTCTTTAACCCAATCAAAAGATGGACAGTCAAACAATGCTTAGAACATCCATACTTCAATGGTCTTCATAATCCTGATGAAGAACCTCTTGCATCAGCTCCATTTGACTGGAGTTTCGACAATTTCGAACCAACTAAAGAAATCCTTCAAAATATGGTCTATGAAGAAGCATTGAAATTCCATCCAGCTTAAATAAAAACTAGCATATTTTTTTATATTTAGGTTTTGTTTTAATTTTAAGTTTTATATAAACTTTCTAAGTACTCGGCGGGAAAAAGCACTCCTAGCTTGGTTTTTTGCGTTGTGTTTATTGATTTTATATAAATTTTATTTTTTTATAAGATTTTTGGACTTACAAGAAAAGATTCTTTAGTTTAATGCAAGTTTTTTTAGTTTCAGAGTGCTTAAGGGGGTGTTTTGTTCTAATGTNTGCTTAAGGGGGTGTTTTGTTCTAATGTTTTTTCTAGGTCTCATGATTTGGTTTTCGAAATTTTGTTCCTACAAGATGATGATTGTGAAAACTCAATTTCTTCTTAATTTTTTTCACTGTATTCAATCAACTCTTGGTATTTCATGTTTTTTTGAAAACTTTCTATGAGTTAAGCTCTTTAAATATATCTCTATAGTTGGATTCAATTTATGATAGCGAAAAATTAGCTTTTTGAAATTCACTTCTATGAATTTGAGTTTATTTCAGATTTTGACTTAGAACACTCTACAAATCACCTATTTATATTCATATTTATAATGTTCTGTTAATTCAATAATATCCGCATAATATTTTTCTAAGTTTATAGTCTATAAATCCTCGTATAATTTTGAAATTTTATCTATGATTTTTTAATTAACCTTGTTTTCAGTCAAGAGTTTTATGTATGATATTTCAGCTATAAATAAAACTGCATTTATTTTTAGCACAATCTCTTCTGACCACATAATTTTATCTTTATATTTTTCTGTTTATTTTATATAGTTTTTGTTTTGAAATTAAAGTTTTTGATTTCTTGAAGAAACTCACTGTTTCTGATATGGAGTTTTTTATTAGTTTCTATGGGCATTTTAGATTTAANTCAAGAGTTTTATGTATGATATTTCAGCTATAAATAAAACTGAATTTATTTTTAGCACAATCTCTTCTGACCACATAATTTTATCTTTATATGTTTCTGTTTATTGTATATAGTTTTTGTTTTGAAATTAAAGTTTTTGATTTCCTGAAGAAACTCACTGTTTCTGATATGGAGTTTTTTATTAGTTTCTATGGGCATTTTAGATTTAACAATACAAGCTTAAAAAAATGTTTTCTCCATGAGATATTTGTCTAACAGAATCTTGAAGTTATTATAGTATAATAAATTTAATAATTTCAGTGTATTGAAATCTTTTGTTGAATTTCTTTATTCAAACATATTTTGTTATGCTAGCTGATGATAAAAGCTAGCAGAAATCATATGATTATCGATAAAATTAAGCATTACCTACGAATATTGAATATCAGATATGTTGAAAATTCTTCATAAAAAAATGAGTGAAGGGAGAAAAAACTTAGCTCAAAGCTCGGCTGGAGACAGCCGACAAGGTCGTCCAAGTATATTTGAACCAAATGCAACAGAAAGTATCGCTTTAGCTATAGAACTTACAACTGCAGAAGCGAAATGGAAGACAATCATGTTCCGAGTTATTGACCATTGGAGTTTTACAGCCTGGATGACAATACTAACCATCTATGCTTTATTTGGAGATGACGTAAGAATCTCAGCTTTTACAGTTAGTTCAGATACTGCATTTAACTATATAACTACAATCTGTTTGTTTTTTTTCATGCTGGAAATTGCCCTAGCATCCCTCTGCAAAAAAGACTACTGGCTTGGGTTTTTTTTCTGGCTTGACCTAATTTCAACAATTTCTCTTATCACAGACATTGGCTGGGTATGGGATGAAATGACTGGTGGAGGTTCAAGTACTGGAAGCTCAGCTTCAAAAGCAAGTCAAGTTGCTAGGGCAGGTCGTGCTTCTAGAGCAGGGACAAGAGCAGCTCGTATTATAAGAATCATAAGAGTTATTCGTCTAATCCGTATAGTCAAACTTTACAAAATGGCCCAAGATGCTAGTAAAGATACTAATAATGTAAAATTAGTTCGAGGAGTCACAAACTTTAGAGGTGTTCCTATGAAAAAAATCCCAGTGTCAATTGTCCCTGATAGAAATTTCAACCCCCCAGATAGTGCAAATGCTTCAATGTCAGCATCTTTTAGTGGATCTAGATTTGATGAGTTTTTCTCTTCACCTGATCTTCAGAAAAAAGGAAATAATTCTAATGCTGAGAATTCATTAGATGATCTCAACCCTGAAGCTGAAGAAATTGAAGACCCAGCAAAAAGCCAATTGCATGAAGAAAGTAAAGTTGGTAAAGAACTTTCTGAACTTACTACAAGAAGGGTTATTATGCTTGTCCTTGGAGTGCTTATTTTAGTACCATTTTTTTTAAACACTTTATATACTGATGAAAATACTAGTTATGAATATGGGTTGAAGGTTTTAGACAAATTCACAAGTAATCCTTCTGAGTTTAGAATGGCATGGGATAGTTATATTAATGAACATTCAGGGCTGAAAACTCCTTTGATATATTTAGAAGTTTTGAATTTGGGCAAATGGTATAGTAATACTGATATAGCAGATTTAAGGGATATTGAAAAGCAATATGTTGTACTACCTAATGTTGATGATACTTATGACTTCTATAGCGTTGCTATTTTCGATATTAGATACAGTACAAAACTTGAATCCGAGTTAAATATTTGCAAGACAATATTTATATGCATAATCCTCGCAACATCTTCTAGTGTACTTTCAAGAGATGCTCAGATTCTTGTACTTGACCCAATAGAAAGTATGATTGCCAAAGTTAAAAAAATAGCCCAAAACCCTTTAGAAGCTGCACAGGAGCAAGAAAAAAAAGAAGTCATTGAAGAAACAGCTCGAATGGCTGCTGAAGAAAAAGCAGCGGCTCAAGCTAAAAAACTACTAAATAAAAATCGAAGAATGACCCATACAAGGATTAAAAGAAACCAAGTCAAAGATGCATCTCAAGATAAAGATAAAGAAAAAGAAAAAGTGAATGAAAAATCAAATAAAAACGAAAGCAAAAACAAAAAAGCTCAAGAAAATAAAAAAGAACATGAAGAGCCTATGGAAACTGTGATACTTGAAACAACTTTGAATAAAATTGGTGCATTGCTAGCTTTAGGTTTTGGAGAAGCTGGTTCTGAGATTATAGCAACTAATATGCAGAAAGGTGGAGGAGAAGTTGACCCAATGATTCCAGGGAAAAAAACTCATTGTATTTTTGGGTTTTGTGATATTAGGGACTTTGCTGATGCTACTGATGTTCTTCAGCAAGAAGTTTTATCTTATGTTAATGAAGTTGCGTATATTGTTCATAAAACTGTTGACTACTTTTGTGGAAGTGCTAATAAAAACATCGGAGATGCGTTTTTACTAGTCTGGAAATTCCCAGACACAGTTCTCACACTAAGTGAGGATTCAAAAAGCTACATTCTAGCCAAAGACCAATTTGTCCAACAATTATCAGATATGGCCGTGATAAGTTTCCTAAAAATAATCGCTGAAATCCACAAAAACCCAAAAATCCTAAAATATCGAAAACACGAAGGTCTTAACGCCAGACTTCCAGGTTTCTCAGTAAAAATGGGTTTTGGTCTTCATCAAGGTTGGGCAATTGAAGGAGCTATTGGCTCTGAGTTTAAAATAGACGCATCATATCTTTCCCCAAATGTCAATATGGCCTCAAGACTTGAAGCTGCAACAAAACAATTTGGTGTTCATATCCTTTTAAGTAGCCTTTTATATGAGATATGCTCACAAACTACAAGGTCAAAACTTCGTCGTATAGATAAAGTTACAGTCAAAGGTAGTAAACAACCAATTGAATTATATACTTGTGATTTGTTTCCTAATCTATTAAAACCAATGCCTGAATCTAAAGAAAAAGTTAATATGAAAAGAGTAAGGGTTATGGGAAGAATGGCTAGGAAGAAATTAAGAGAAAGGACTATGAAAGGAGAATATAATGTTTATGAAATGTGGGAAGATGATGATGATTTGATTATTATGCGTAGTGCGGTTTCTAAAGCGTTTTTGAAAGAGTTTAGTATTGCATTACAGGATTATTTAGATGGGAAATGGACTGAAGCTAAAGCTGGGTTCCAAAGAGCTCAGGATTTGAAAGAAGGACCTGATGGTCCTTGCCAGGTGCTTCTTGACTTTATTAACTCTGAAGGAGGAACGGCACCAGCTAACTGGCCAGGATATAGAGAGCTTCATGATAAGTAGCTTTATTACTGCATATAAGCAATATTAATATAGAAATCATTACTTAAACCTGTCAATAAAATTTCATATAGCTAAAAGCGTCATATTTCATTCTGAAATCCACTTTATCCTTCCACATAGCCCAAGCTCTCAACCCAATATCAACCCTTATCCTGTTTTCAACTGAATTCTGCCTTTTTTGCCTTGGCCTGCAAGGGGGGATTTTTTTTTTCAGTACATTCAAACTTCTTAAACACTTACTATTATACCCTTCAGTCTCATCATTTTTCCCAGCTTTAGGTGTTGCAACACCCGAATTACATCCAGAAGCTGGTTTCCAAGGAGGTCTTGCTGTTGATTGTGAAGATGATATTCTTGATTTATTCCTTGGGGTTAAGTTTAATATAAGCTTAGGTACTTTAGTAAATTTCGTATTAGAATTCATAAGTTTTTTATGTGAAGATATTATCATATTAAGTGATGATACCATAGAAATTGAGTCATCTTTAGGAGATAACATTGCTGACATACTAAAATTATCAGCATGTTCTGTTGGTAAACAACTCATACTTCCTGTCATTTTTAAGAAAAAAAACTCTTGGAAACCTTGGGACTTTTTTTTAATGAAATATGATAGGAATAAAGCAAAATGTTTATAGCGAGTTTTTATGAGTTTTTGGGATTCTGAAGTGAAGATTGTCCAGTAGTTTAAGAAATGCTTGTAGATTAATGGGAAGAGGAATTTACAACCTAGTTTTATGGAAATTTGATAGTTCTTGAAGATTCTTGAATGGTGAGCTTTGATTTTCATGTACTCAGATTTCCATTTGTTGAAAAGTTTTCGGTTGTATTTGTGTTGGAGGGTTTTGAAAAGATTGTTTAGGGAGATGGTTTTTTTTTGCTTGTGGTATTGATTATAGGATAAGTGCCAGGATAGGGTGTGGAAGGATTCTAGTTTTTTTTGATTGAGGGTTAGTTTGAAGAAAAGGGCGAGTTTGTTTACACCTTTGCTTATACCTGGTCCTTTTTTCCACCAGTCATTAAACAGCACATGCAAACAATAAACCCTTGAAATTTTCGCCAACCTTTCAATCATCTTAATCTTCATCATATACACCTTCCTAATCCCACTCANCCCTTTTTTCCACCAGTCATTAAACAGCACATGCAAACAATAAACCCTCGAAATTTTCGCCAACCTTTCAATCATCTTAATCTTCATCATATACACCTTCCTAATCCCACTCAATACATTAAACGCAAATTTTTTATGTAATTTCATATTTCTTGATAAAGATCCTACAATAGCAGTAATCATCTTCATAACCAAATCATTTCTAAATTTTGTACTATTCCTAATCATTTTAACTCTTTCCCTAACCATAATATCCTGCATCAATATCCTATCTTTTATTCCTTGCAATACTCCAATCATATTCCTATTCCTCCATTTCTCAATAACATTCGCTAAAACATGAGGTAATTTTGCATGTTGCATCATTCCTCTCATAATTTCCCTTTTTTCCCCTTCTCCCTTAACTCTAACAAACACACTTTTTTTAACTTTTCTAATAAAATTCATCAGAACCTGTCCAACAACTAAAGCATTTTCTGAGTCATTTTCAATAATTCTCTTAAAATTTCCTCTGTTCCACCCTGAAGGAAAAACTTTTACGTTTTTATATTCAAATTTCTCCCCAGGGCCACATAAAGCTATTATTCCATATGCATTTCCCATAGCTTTAGCTGTGACAATTTCAATTTCATTAGTGAATTTTGACACTTGTCCTTGAAAATATTTTAATCTACAGAAATGCTTAGTGTGTTTTTCATACGCTTGAGTATTAGGAAACCATTTGTGAATATGTCCTTGAGAAAAACCTATAAGTACTTCTTTTGTTGAAATTATATTATGAATATGATCAAAGGATGGCATTTGGCATAAGATATGGCATGAGTCAAATATGAAAACTTCATAAGTATCAGTGAGTACAGCAAGGAAGTCGCATCCAGCTGCTATTTTGGTTATACATAAGGATTCAAGTTCATTGAAGGTACTTATTTCATAGAGCCCATCTTTACCATGACCTCCAATTTTACCAATGTAGTATACAAAACCCCCATCAGTACAAATCCCAATACAGTTTTCATTGCAACACACTTCTTTTACAGAAAACTCTTTATAGTTTGTCAGTTGTAGTAAGTCATTTTCCAAATTCGCATAAGGAAAACTTCCCCATATAAACAATGACCCTTGTTCATCCACACAACAAGCAAAATTTAACGACATACACACTTGCTTGATTTTTTTCATATCAAAATACGGCAATAAAACTGGTGTAGGACAAGAACTCATCATTCCTAAAATCCCACTATTTGAAAGACCCCAACCATAAACTCTTCCAGTATTAGATAACAAAAGTGCACATGTTCCATTGCAAGCCACATTCACAATTGTATATTTCAAGTTCAAACTATGATACTCAAAAGCGTTTGAACTGTTTTTCATAAAACTTCCAATTTCCCACAGTTCCCCAGAGTTTGAAAGCAGCAAAGTAAAGTCGGTAGAGCTATAAAAATCCAAAATATGCTCTTTTTCTGGTAAGGTATACGATATAAAACTCTCGTTTGTGGCTTCTCTTTCTGTTATTATCGAAATGCCAAGTTTAAAGGTTTTCATTTGTATTATTTCGCTTTTCCATTATATACACCCTAATTTCAAAAAACCTTTCCTAGTCTCATCATAATCATCTCACACTAAGATTTCCCTTTACAACCATCACAAAAGCATAAGAATCCACTTTTTCCTTCTAAACAATCTGATTTTCCCCCATATAAGCCTCACGATATGCAAAAAAAGCTTAATTCCTTTATGAATAAGCCTAATTTAAATGGAATTCAGAATTGCTAGCAAATATCGAGTCGGGAGGAAAATAGGATCGGGGTCTTTCGGGGACATCTACCTAGCAACATGTATCACAACTGGTGAGCAAGTGGCGGCAAAGCTTGAAAAAGTTCACACAAGCCATCCTCAGTTACTCTATGAATCTCGGCTTTACCGTTTGTTCCAAGGAGAAGTCGGCATCCCTCAGCTATTCTGGTATGGTGTTGAAGGTTCTCATAACATCCTCGTCATGGAATTATTGGGTCAGTCTTTAGAAGATCTACTTCAGTCACATAAAGGTAGACTACCATTGAAAACCGTGCTTTTATTAGCTGACCAGATGATTTCAAGGATTGAGTTTATTCATTCTAAAAACTTTCTTCATAGAGATATAAAACCTGACAACTTCCTCATGGGTCTAAACAATAAAAGTAATATTGTTTATGTTATAGATTTTGGACTTGCTAAAAAATACAGAGACTCGAAAACTAATCTTCATATACCATATAGAGAAGGGAAAAGTATGACAGGTACTGCTAGATATGCATCTTTATATACTAGTATGGGAATTGAACAAGCTAGAAGGGATGATATTGAAGGTCTTGCTAATGTTTTTTTGTATTTGTTGAAAGGATCATTACCTTGGCAAGGACTTCCAGGGAATACTAAAGCAGAAAAGTATAGGAATATTATGGAAAAAAAACTACAGACTAGTGTTGAAGCTTTATGTGCAGGTTTACCTAATGAGTTTGTTGTTTTGTTTAATTATTCGAGAGGATTAAGGTTTGAAGATAGACCGGATTATAATTATTTGAAAAGGATATTAAGGGAAGTTTATACAAGAATGGGATTTGAACAGAATTTGGAGATTGAGGCAAGTTTGAGACAGAAAGGAAAGGGCGAAGGTGAAGGTGAAGAGGAAAGCAAAGCTGGGAAATCTTAGATAATAAACTAAGGTGGGTTTTATGTGTTAGGTTTAAGGATTAGTTTTGGCTTGAGGTTTGGAGTGGGTTTTTATTGACAAGTATTGATGGAAAATAGGAGAAAGCTGGAGGAAAGATTGGATTCTGAGTTTTTTTTTTGGGTATGATTTTGAAATTGTGAGAGGTTTAAGAGTTGTGGTTAGAGTCTAGGGTGTTAAGTTTTAAAATAACAGTTAAAATATATAATTTTCATATACACTGATATATTTGATAATAAAAAAACTTCATTACTATCTTAAATTATATGACGATTATGATTTTTTAGCATACTTAAAATATTTTTATATACATTTTTTTTACCAACCTCCTTCAAACATATCCCCAACATCTTCTTTCCTATAATCCCTTTATCAACCATCTAACATCCTAAATCTCCTCAAAGACATCCCATATAAAATAATGACTATTAATAAATATGGGGACCATGGAAGAATGGAACAATCTAGTTGACAAAAACTGGGATTATTGGGAATACTACGGTGACATGTACAACTTTTCTCTAACAAAAGCTGCTAACACCTTTCCCACAAGTTTATTATACCCTTTCTTCTATCAGGAAAAGCTTCTCAAGCGAGAGTTTGTAGAAAACATGCAGCAGCTTGGGGAAATTAAACCTGAAGAAATCACTAAATTCGAAGAAATTTCCTATAACAATAGCATTCACAATGCATATAATTACTACAAAAAACCTACAGGTGGAGCCTTTTGGTATTTCAACAGCAGTATTGCTATAGGTGGTCTTGGTCTTGGATTACTTGCAGCAATAGGATCTAAAAGTATTTCATGGTACTTTTGTGCCCCATTATTGTTTACTGTTATCGGTCATATGGTTGCTCATCAAGCTATAAAAATCAACCTTGGGAAGGTTGTTGATTTGAGCGAATGGGCGATTCAGCAACGTAAAGCTAAAGTATTGCTTGAAGAGAAAAAACCTCAAACTGCGAATATTGCCACTTTACCCAATTTAAGAAGCCAAATCTTAGATATTGTTAAGGGCAGTAAACTTTAAGTCTTAGTTTCTTTTAAAAATTGTGTTTTGTATAGGAAGATGAAGTTTGGTGAGTTGGTTAGAAGAATTTATGATGGAGTTAGGAATGAGAATATGGTTTTAATGAATAGAGAGTGGGAAAACTGTGGGATTTTAAATTTGAACAGAAATATGGATTGCCTTTAAGATTGTGAGGTAAATTAGAAGATATTGTGTACCTTTGTTAAGTAAGATGGAATTCGTAGTTTAAAGAATAAGAAGAAATTTAGAGGAAATTATGGAAATATTATGATGTATAATTTATTTTGGGTATTTTATTTTAGTTTTGTGTGCTTTTATCATAAAATTGTATAGTTTTATTTAATGCATGATTTTTATAATAAAATTATTTATTTATAAACTGTAGTCTTATTGATAATAGAAATTAAGTTGGTATGCAGAAAATATTATCGTATAGTTTTTCAAGTAAATGAAAATGAATAAAATCATCATGTTTATGTCATGGATATTTTAAACTTATTTTTATTCTTGATATATATGATTATTAGTATATTCTAATCATTAACATATATTATAATCAATATATTACAATAATAGTATATATATGATCATGATTAATATATAGCAGTCAGTGGATACAATTTTCGGTAAGATTCTATTAATTATAATTTTGCTTAGGTATCACTGTATTCAAAAAATTAAATAATCTCATTTTATTGTCCCTTATAAAAAAATTCTTACAAGCAAATACAACACTATAAACACAGCATATACCTAAAATAAAGCACAACATAAATAGTATAATTTGAAAGTCATAATATATATCGGAAATGAAAATGCAAAAAAAACTTCAGATTTAAAAACTATTTCAATTATAAATATATTAGATTTGTCACATCAATTATGATATATGATTCCAGAATTCTGCTATTTTGTGATGCTATAATAAACAGTACTACATATTTTAAATAGATCTTTATTGCTATATTATAATAAACATATAATCAAAAAAAGTCAATTCCTATATTAAAAAATTAAGCCTATTTTTTTGTGGGTAAAAATGATCTAGACCTTTAACTTTAAAAATCCATATTATATAAAATTCATCTTCCCCAAACCAATCTTCTATTTTTTTATCTCAATATTTTCTCTTTTAATAACAAATAATTTTAAGATTTCTTATACAACTAACTTAATTAAACAAATAATCCAATACCCCATCAACTCCTTCCTTAAAATTCTAACTAGCATTAAAGTCCAAAATCCAACTCCTAAAAATGGCCCCAATATATGAAAAAAATCAAGTGTGACTATTCATAATTTGACGCATATTATTAAATAATGTCTAACATTAGCGCTTCTTTCATTCAGTAGAGAACTTGGTGAACCCTATCACTTTGATATGCCAGAAATAAAAAAAGACTGGACCCAAGGCAAAATCCTAATAAAAACTACAATCCCCACCCTTCACCCAAACTCTACCCTTGCTTAAATATCTGGGAGATTAAATTTTATTTTCATATTAGACAGCCAAGGTCGAGTTATTTTCTACAACATTTTACGTGATCACAAAGGTACAATTCTAACTGATTCATTTGAGCATGCTTATAAATGCTTGCTCCTAGACACTGACCTTGTCATTATTTCCAAATTCCAATCCAAAGCTCCTTTCTATTTACAAACTCAGTTTTTTTAACTTACAAACCGATAAAATCAGTAGGTTTCTTATATTAGAAGATCTGAAAATATCATTGTCTAAAATAAAAAAAAATCAACGAAAAATCAGGAATTATAGTCTTACATACCCAAACCAATCTGCAGATCTGGTTGTTACAAGAAAATTTTTTATTATATGCTTTCCCTAGCAACAACAACTTATCCTTTGCTTATTCTTCTAGCACTTTAATATATTGGCAAAGACATGGATTAGCAACAGTAATCGGACTTATAAGCTCAGGAGCTCAAATTTATAAACAATATACAATAACTTTTGAAAACGATATAAATATTATCGAAATTGTCCAAGAAAACTAATCATTGGTATGAATGGATGGCATTTACAATATATAGACTTAGCGAATTCTTAGACTTTTCATATAAAAAAAGGGGTACTTTTACAGTATTTTCAACTAGGTAGCCAAGAAGCATCGGTAGGATTTTCGCTAACGGTTTGGCTGTTATTATCGATAAAGAAATTAAAGAGTTTTTAGTTAAAACTAGAGACCATATATTTACTGACTTACTAGGTAAGTGAATTTTATGTTCAACATCAAATAAAAAGTTGATTTTTGATGGAAACACTTATGATATCAGTTTTATCATAAAAAAAATTCAGACTATTGGCTGTAACTCAGATACTAATGATATTTATATAACAGAGAAAGGAAGCATTCACATATTAAAATAAATATTTAACTTAACTGAAATCCTTTATTTTACTAGGTTTATATGTTTTAAATAATAGTCATTATGAGGAAAAATGGTTTTAATCTACCTTTGCATCCTTTACAAGTAGTTCTTTGGCTTATAATTGTATATCAAATAGCGACTAATGAAATATCTGTAATCTCAGCTTTGGAATATCCACAAAATGTACTTTCTAATTAGATTATTTACATAATCTTATATCATTTGACCCTACTAATTGTCCTTATTTTTGGTTTTTATGCTTCATTTGTTAACCCTACTGATGAGGTTAGTAAACTAGCCTTAGTCCTTCCTGGTAAAAACCCTTTGCCTATATGCGGTTTATGTAAATCTAATGTTAGTAAGACAAGTAAACATTGTGGACCATGTGGAAGAGGTTTATGTAAATCTAATGTTAGTAAGACAAGTAAACACTGTGGACCATGTGGAAGATGTGTTGATAATTTTGATCATCATTGTGTATGGTTAAACAATTGTGTTGGGAGAAAGAACTATAAGTATTTTTTCATATCTTTGACTGGGTTGTTTATGAATTCTGTGATTATTGTGGTTTTTGTATTAAACTTGCTTATTAGCTACGCGAAAGATAAAGAAGAAATTGAAGAGATTATTCATGAAAGGGAGAGTATTAGAGCATGGTTTGCCCAAGTTATTATTTTATTTGGGTATGGGGTTATAAGCTTATTGCTTTCTGGCAATTTACTACTTTTTCACATATGGTTGAAGTGGAAAGGTCTAACAACGTTTGATTATCTAATGAAAAAAAGGAAGGGAAATAAGCTGAATAAAGTAGAAAATAATCATGATACTATAGTTAAAGGGTATGATGATATAATCAAAAGCGAGGACACTTTAAACTGTAGTTCTAGTGCGATTAAATATAATAAACATTAAATAATGATATTTAATTTTACTTATATTGGCTAAACCTATAAAACTAACCCAAAACCTATAAAAATAGTTTTTAGCAACAGCTACTATCTTTACTCTTAGCTTCATCATTAGCAAGGACTAACTTAGGCATCCTGGGTATTGGCGGCACTCCAGTCTCTTTCCTTTTCTTAACTAATTGTCTTGCCACATTCATAAATGCCAAATCTACCTGATAAGAATTCTTAGCACTAGTCTCAACATATTCAATGCCAAAACTCCGGGCTTTATCTTCAGCTTCTTCTTTACTCACAGCATTACTCAAATCAGCTTTATTCCCAATCATCATTTTAACTGCGTTTTCGTGTCCATAACGATTGACTTCTTCCATCCAATCATCTACATGTTTGAATGAATCAGGACTATTTTTATCAAAGACTACCATAATAGCATCTGAACCTCGATAATATGCTGTGGTTATTGTTTTGAAGCGTTCTTGACCTGCTGTATCCCACTATATAGTATTTACTATTTGCAGTTTGACAGAAGTATCATCGACTGTAAGTGTTCGGAATCTGAAGTCAACACCTATTGTTGTAATGTAGCTTTCACTGAAAGCGTCGTCGGCAAATCTTATTAGTAGGCAGGATTTACCTACTCCTGAGTCTCCGATTATTACTATTTTGAACAAGTAATCGCTAAGTAGAGTTTACTATTCCCTCCTTCCGGCCATTTTATTAGACTTAGAATTTGAATTATCATATAGAGAAGAATAGGATAAATGTGAATATATTATTAGGCTTGTTTGGTATATCCTTTAGGGTTTTATGCTAGTTTCAAGGGTATTTCATGTCATTTTTATGCACTTTTTTATTACTTTTATATATATAAAAACTACAGAGTATAGCTATCTTAAGTCTAGAATATAAATAACTAAAATATATAATATTATTATAACAAATATCCAATTTTATACTATTAATTCTATATAAAAAGCATCATTACAGCAATTTCTTGCATAAAAAACTGATCCTTTAAAAAAAAGCAATCCCTAAACCATCTTCCATCATCTTATCATTTTCAAAATCCTAACTTTCAACTCAAATCTTCACTAGCATCTATAAAAATCCTATTTCTGACTAATTATCTCCAATTTTCAACCAAAACTTCATCAACTCAGCCATATCAACAACACTAAACATAGGCTTTTATAGGTCGAAAAAAATCCATAGGCTAAAATAAATGGAAGAACAACCAAAATCTGTGCAAGAGAAATGCAACTATTTGCAAATCTCTTTAACTATTCACTTTGAAGATACCCCAGAACCAACAGAAAACTATCATATTGAAGTTGCATTAAAAGAGCATTCAGAAGATGAATATCGAATTATAGCCATTACCGAGCGTTTGCCAGGATCTTCAGCTATAGCTTGGGCTGAATCATTTACTTTGCTATACAAATTTCAAAAGCAACAAAAGATGAAGTTTTTATTGTATAAGTCAGATTTTAATGGAATAAAAGTCTTAGCTGGACAGGCTAAAGAGGATTTGAGTAGGATTTTGAGGGCAGGAAGTTATATTGGAGTTTTAGATGGAAATAATAATTCAATTGGAAGAGTAGATGTGAATTTTCAAGAGCAGTTAGAGTCTAGACAAAAGGTTTATATGATAGTCAGTGGGAGAAATTTAGATGATTTGGATACTTTTACAAAAAGTGATCCATATATAAAGTTGTATAAAGGATTTGAGGATGATTGGCTGCTGATATATGAGAGTAAGATTATTATGAATAACTTGAACCCCAGTTGGGATCCAATTACTATGGACTACAGTTTCTTATGCGATAACAAAGGCTCGACAAAAATGAAAATCGAATGCTTTGATTTTGATGACCAAAAAAAAAGTGACTTTATAGGTGAGTGTGAATTCCATGCTAGAGATTTCATTAAAGGTAAAAAATTCATTCTATATAACCCTGAAAAAAGCAAAAATAACACTGGAGCTATAGTTATAGAAAAATTTGATCTTATTGATGAAGGAAGTTTTATAGATTATCTTCGACAAGGTATGAGAATAAACTTAACAATTGCTATTGACTATACATCATCAAATGGTTTGATTACAAATAACAACAGTCTTCATTATTTATCCCCAGAAAGTAAAAATGAATATGAACAAGCCTTAGAAAAAATAGGTAAAATCCTTTCAGAATATGACGACGACAAAAGATACTCAATTTTTGGCTTTGGTGGAGAGCCTGAATGGTTGGATTCAGTCAGTCATTGTTTTGCCCTGAATGGCTTTCAAGACAATCCTTATATAAAAGGCTTTGAAAATGTTTTGCAAGTATATAAAAACACTTTACCGGATATAAAACTTAGTGGGCCAACCAAATTCAGACCTTTGCTAGAAAAACAATTGGAGATATGCAGGAACTCAGTTGAAAACACTTATCATATTTTACTTATATTAACAGATGGTGTTGCACATGATCTTCAAGAAACTATAGATCTTCTTGTTATTGCTAGTAGGGAAGCTTTAAGTGTGCTATTTATTGGTATTGGGCCTGAACATTTTCTTGACTTGAAAAAACTTGATTCTGATATAAAAATGCTGGAGAATTCAAAGGGGAATAGAAGCCAAAGGGATATTGTACAATTTGTGTCCTTTAGGGAGTTTGAAGGAGATATTGAAGGCTTTGCTAGGGAAGCGCTGATGGAAATACCTTCGCAGATGATGCAGTATATGGAATTTAAGAGGAAAAAGCAGGTTGAGGTTATTAGTTCTAGTAATTAATATCAAAAAATAAGGAATATTTTGGAAATATAGAGGAAGTTGGATTGGAGATTACATGACAAAGATTATATTTTTTTAGCTGGTTTTGAAGTACTTTGCTTGTTTTTTCTGATATTTGCTTGATTATTCGTTTCTTCAATGCTCTATTTATACTGTTTGAAAGCCCAATGCTTATGTTGTAGCCTAGGAAACTGGCAAAGACTTCTACCCAAAAATTCGCTTCTTCTCATACAGCTTTGGCATAAATCTTCATCTTGTCACAGCCTATATTATATTAAAATATTAACCCTTAAATTTTTGTTAATGGAGATGTGTATCTTACTAGAAAATACATTTTGATGGGAAAAAAATAGTATTTGATATTTTTGGCTTTAAAATTCGCCTTTTGCTTATAATCTCCAAACCCAGTCTTCCATATATAATCTTATTAATTACTATCTTTATTACACATATCCAGTTCTAAAGCCTTCGAATAATCAGTAATCGCTTTATCTAAATGCCCAGTAGCATCAAAGCAGCACCCTCTATTAAAATACGCATTAGCATTCCCCGAATCCAACTCAATCACCAACGTAAAATCTTTTATCGCTTCCTCATACTGCCTATTCCTCTCATAACTAATCCCCCTATTATGTAGCGCATGCAAATTATTCACGTCCTTATCCAATACTTTCGAATAATCTTCAATCGCCTTATCAAAAAGGCATAATTTCGCATAACAATAAGCCCGATTATTTAAAGATTTCACCGAATACCCATTCTGATTGATTTCTTCAGTATAATCTTCAATCGCTTTATCAAATTTTTCTATTTTCCTCCAAGCTAGTGCTCGATTCGCATAAATAACCCCATTTGACGAATCTAAAGCTAAAGCTTTATTAAAATCACTTAAAGCTTGCTGATACTGTCCTGAATTCCTTAAACAACAAGCACGATTATGCCAATAAACAGGGTTTTCTTTATCTAAACGAATACATATCGTTAAATCTTGTATAGCTTCAATAAACTTCCCTTGTTTATCATATACTAACCCTCTACCATTATATGATGGAGTATATTCAGGCTCGATTTCTAAAACTTTTGTGAAATACTCAAGAGCTTTTTCTAGTTCACCTTCTTTTTCTTTTAAGGTTGCTAAATGATGTAATGCATTAACATTATTTGGTTGTATACGTAAAGCTTCTGTATAATCTCGTTCAGCTTCTTTGATTTTATTTAGTTTATCCCAACAAAATGCTCGATTGTATAAAGCTTTGAAATGTTTACTATCAATTTTTAATGCGCTTGTATAATCTTTTATAGCTTTTTCATATTCTTTTAGCTTACGATATGCGAAACCTCGATTGTGATAGAAATCAGCTTTGTTTGGTTCGAGTCGAATAGCTTTAGTAAAGTCTTCAATTGCTGGATGAAGTTGTTCATTTTTATCATAGGATATACCTCGATTATAGTATACATAAGCATTATTGGAGTCAATTTCTATAGCTTGGGTATAACTGGAGATGGCTAAGTCATAATTGTTAAGTTTATCAAAGGCAAAAGCTCGGTTGAATAAGGATTTAAAGTGGTTTGGGTTGATTTTTAGAGCCTCGTTATAGAAGTCAATAGCTGAAGAGAAATCCCCACGCTGTCTTGCGGTATACCCCTGGGTATGTAAAGCTTCAACATCAGGAGATTCAGTTTTATAAACAGTCTCCATGGATGATTGAGTGAAATTTGATTCATTGGGCATAAGCACACGTCTTGAAGCCATTGGGGATATGCTCCTATCTTGGAAATTTATAGGTGTTGTTGGCCTTACAGCTATACATCCTTGATTTTTTGTTTTGACTAATTTTTTTATCGATAAATACTTAGTCTCTTTATCTTTCTCTAAAGCTATTGAATAGTCTTCTATTGCCTGGGCAAAGTTACCTTTTCTGTTCTGACATGCTGCTCTAGCATATGCAGCGTTTATATGCTCTGGATCAATCTGTAAAGTTCTTGTGTAATTGACTATGCTTGTATCAAAATCTCCGATTTTTTCATAACAGTTACCAAGTATGTAGAATCCACCTGGGTTTTCTGGGTCTATTTCTAGAACTTTGTTACAGTCGAAGATTGCTTGATCAAATAAACCTTTTTTGATGTAATTTGAAGCCCGCAAAAGAAGCACTTTTGTGTCGTCTGGGTTGACTTTGAGCTTTTTGTTACAGATTGTTATCATTGTGTCGATTTCATGTGAAAAAACTGGTCGTGATGGTACTGAAGTGGTTGATGATAACATAATATGTTTTAGATTAGGATAAGAGATTTGAGTTTATAACGTGAATTAGAGTGGATATTGATAGGAGTTGTTAGTGTTTTTTTTTGTTATTGGAGGAGTGGAGTTAGGTGTTGATGAAGTTTTAGATTTGATTTTAAGGTTTAAAAGGTTTTTAATACTGGATGTTAGGGTTTTAGAAATTTAGGAGTTTGAAGGTATAAGAGGTAGATGTAAAGAAGCTAGTGAGATTTAAATTTCTGGTTTTGTAAGAAGAGGCTTGGAGTAGATTTAAATTAGATGATGAATCAGGTTAGAATTATTTTTAGAGTTTTTGAGGATGAAGGTATAAGGCTTATTGATATCTATTATGGCTTTTTAATATATTGAATTATTGGGTGGATATAGCATTACTTATTTACTTATCTCTAGTACCTATATTCTATTTCTATATTTAAAAAAATGTTTTTAAAAGTCCTATCTGAAATTCTCAATGTGATTATAAATCCTATATCATCATCATCTTAAAAATCATCTTAATATCAAAATGCTAGAAGTTCTTCCATAAATCACATATTCTAAAATGTCTCATTCTCTCCTAAAACCCTATCTAATTTTTGACCCTTCTAAATCTGAATAACCCAAATACCTAAAAAATGGTAACCCTATACAAAATTCGTATAAATGAATTCTCCTACAATTAAAAGTTCTCAATCCTAAGTCTTCAACGCATATCAAACCTAAATAATCATATTGATTAAATCCAGAAGGAGAAACAAGATTTCTTAGGTGTATAAAGTATCTATAAAAGCATATAATTTTTGATACTAAAGCTTTTAAGTAATTGCAGCTGGGAAATTACTTTTAATTATCCTAAAGCTTTGTTATTATAATTATCCAGAACTNAGGAGAAACAAGATTTCTTAGGTGTATAAAGTATCTATAAAAGCATATAATTTTTGATACTAAATCTTTTAAGTAATTGCAGCTGGGAAATTACTTTTAATTATCCCAAAGCTTTGTTATTATAATTATCCAGAACTGAATATGAATATGCTTAGCTATAACAAAAATATTCACTGGTGATAAAAAAGTACATCAATAATCATAATTATATTTGATACTTTTATATATATACTACCTCAAATATTGATAAGAATGTAGATGATGCGAATTAAGCTTTGGGGAGCCTTATTTCAGATTCTCATGTTTATAAGCTGCGATTCTTATATCTGGAATTTTAAAAAAATTATAAGCAACTGCACATGCTATAATATATATGTATATGATATACATTGCATGTAGAAATATAAATCCCCTTTGGATAAGAGTTTAAATCCATAATCCAAATCGCATAACAATCGTATCATCATATAAAAAACCAAGTTCTAAGTTTATAAAAACCTTTTTACCTCCTATACAATTTAAAATGCCATCAATATTTTTCCCACAAATTTTATACAAAAAATACTCTTTATCTATAAAAATCATATACTATTACAGATGCACTTACTTTATTAAAAATATTTTCAAATATATCCCTTTCCATAATCAGCCACTATAAATTACTCTAATTATTTTAAATCTAATAGCATAATTGATGGGTTTTCTATCAGATAATCAGCCACTATAAATTACTCTAATTATTTTAAATCTAATAGCATAATTGATGGGTTTTCTATAAGGGCTTTCCATCTTGCTACAAACCTTGCTGTGGTAGCTCCATCTATAAGCCTATGATCAGCACCCCAGCTAGTATTCATAACTTGTTTTTCAACAATTTTATCTCCATGTTTTTCTAATCTAGTCCTTATAACCCCAAATGCTCCAATAAACACTTGTGGAGGAAAGATTATATGTGAAGCATATGTCCCACCTATAGACCCAAGATTTGATATACAAACAGTGCCACCTTGAAGATCTTCAGATGTAAGTTTCCCAATAGACCCAAGTTGTCTTAATCTGTTTAAATCTAAAGCGATTTCATAGACTGATTTTTGTGATACATTTTTTATATTAGGGAATTTAAGTCCTTCAGGGGTATCCATAGCTATGCTTATATTATGTTGACCTCTTTGTAGATATTCAGTGAGGTTATCTAAAAGTGTTGAGTTTATTATAGGGAAATCATATATAGCCATAGATAAAGCTTTTATAAGGAAGGGCATATAAGTGAGTCTGACATCTATATTAAGTTTGAGTTGATTTTTGAGCTTAGCTAGTTGGTCTATATAAATATCTTCACTATAAGTCAAATGAGGGATTTTTAATGCTTCGGTCATGGTTTTATACATTTCAGACCTTGTTGGACTGAGCTTTTCAACTCGGTCTTTTTGGTCTTGAGAGTAAAATTGCCCTGCTGGAGGGTCGATATGATGTGGATCTTCTTGTGGGGTTTTCGGTTCATCTAACTTACTTGTGCTTATATAGTTTATAAAATCGTCTTTTATTAACATCCCACCTTTACCTGTTGCTGGGATTTTCGCCAGATCAATATTTAACATGTTAGCTAGTCTTCTTGCTGATGGAGACAAACGAACTTTACTAGTTTCATGGACTAAAGGAACTTCATTTGGCTCAGAAACTTCAGTTTTTGCAGGGGTTTTATGAGAAGATTTAGAAGATTCTGGGTACTTAGTATCGTCTATATCTATTGTATATAAGGCTTCTCCCACTTGGACTACATCATTTTCTTTATGAAGTAATGAGACTATGGAACCGTCATATGGGCTTTTGAAATCGATTGAAGACTTATCACTGAAAACCTCACAAACTTTTTGGAATTCAGAAACTTGATCATTCGGCTTGACTTCCCATTTACGGATTGTGATTTCTGCTATACCCTCCCCTGGTTGAGGAACAATGAATTTTTCTAACCGGAGGAGTTTGTTTGAACTACTAATTCCTTTCACAAGCAGCTTTAACATTTTTATTTCACATAATAAATATGCAAAATATGTTAATCCTACTCATTTCAATACTTCCTCTGTACTTAGCTGAAAGACACAACCCAAGAAAAACAGAAGCCTTGCCTAGCTCAGCTTTTACAGATGATGAAATAAGAAAAGGTGGACTTATTTTATATATAATTGGCATAGCTTATGTTTTTTTATGTATTAGAGAAATTTGTTCACAATATTTTATCCCATCAATAGACTATGTAGTAGAAAGATATAAAATCAAACCAGAAGTTGCAGGTGCTACTATGCTAGCCCTCGGCGGATCAGCTCCTGAAATTTTTATAATGTTTTTTGCAACATTTTTGGCTGGTGGTGAAATCGGCCATACAACAATTTTAGGCTCAGGGGCAATAAACGGGATGCTTCTTATAGGCATATGTGGTTTGAGTGCATCAGCAAATTCAGAACTTCAATGGTGGCTTGTAGTACGTGATTCAATTTTCAACCTTATTTTCTTAGCCCTATTAATAGTATTTACAGCAAATTTTCATGTTTCATGGTGGGAAGGTTTTATCTTACTAATTTGCTATCTTTTTTACGCAATTTTTATGTATTATAATCAACTGATCGAAAGGAATTTCAAAAAATACTTAAACTTACCTTATGATGGAGATGATATAGACTATCATCCATTACCAGAAAGAAGCTTTCCTATAAGAAGATTTTCTGTAACAGAACTAGTGAATTATATTCCCCCACAACTGAATTTCAAAAAAGGTGTCTTAGCGAAAATGGTCAGAAACGCTCAACTACAAGTTGTAAAAAGTCACTCTGAAAAGCTTATGGAGCTTCGGGCCCGTTTGAAAAATGTGATTTATATAATTTTACAAGCTATTGAAGAGAAAAAAAGATGCATGAAACAAAACCGCTTAGAACGAGGGATTATACAGAAATTCAATGGAGAATACGTTAAAGAAAATAATAATCAAGAAGAAATCATTTCAAGAATCAGAAAACTTGAATCTTTAAAAGCAGTAGAGTCAAACCCGATTCAATTGGTTGAAGTATTGCCAAGAAGTTCAAGACTAAAGCATTATTTTTTGCTTCCGGTGATAATTTTATTGAAAATTACTGTACCAAATGTAAGAAAATATCCAAGTCTATGGTTTTTAAGCATGCTGAGTTCACTTATTTGGATAGGGTTTTATAGTTTTCTTGTTGTATGGTGGGTTATGGATTTAGGTAGAGCATTGAGTATTCCTGATGGAGTACTTGGGATTATTATATTAGCTGCAGGGGTAAGTATTCCAGATATAGTCAATACATTGATGAAAACACTTGAAGGCAATGGGGAAATGGCTCTTTCTGGGTGTTTAGGATCAAATATTATCAATTTTAGTGTGGGGATTGGATTGCCTTGGTTCCTTCATGGAGTTATTACAGGGAACAACCTTGTTATTAATAAGGAAATTTTCTACACTGAGATTGTTTTGATTGCAACACTTGGGGCGTCTTATGTTTTTATTGGAGGATTCAAGTGGAAACTATCGAAAAACTTGGGAGTTGTTATGATTTTTTATTATTTGCTATTTTTGCTTCTTTTCTTATTGCTTGAGTTTAAACAGATTTAGTAGAATAAAAAATCATTAATTTTTTTGAAAGATTTAGATGGGTTTAAGATTTTGTATGAGTTTAGATAAAATTTTTGAATATTTTCATTTGGTGTTATAATAAAAAATATATAAGTCTAGGATTTGAATCTATTTGAAAATTTTTAATATCTATATATGGGTATTAAGGTTTTAAGATTTTAAGTATATACATTCATGATATAGAATAATTTTATAAAGATAATAAATGATTATTTTTAAAAGAGATTAAGATAATTATAGTGTAATAAATTGCTAGTATATTCATCATTTATAAACTTACAATAGAAAGTATTTTATTACAAAAATGAGATATAGATTTTATTACAAAAATGAAGATATAGATTTTTGTTATGATTGAATAATTTCTAAAAAATAATCAATACTGAAAGCATTTAATTTCTTCCAAAGTCAGATTAAGGTGATTGTCTCAAATATTGAGCTCAGGTAAAACATCTTTTTATTCTATTTCGATAACTATAATCTCATAATAAACCCTTGTCTTTTCATCTAACCTAAAGTTTGAAACATTAAATCTAATCTTAATATAAAAATCATAAACCAATATTAGAATTAAATTGTTATTTATATAAAATAGCTTTTCTTATATAATTCTATAAATTATCTTAGGTTTAAAAGATACTTAATCATCCTTTTTAAATATAATTTCATCAAATTCTAAATAGTTCTTATTATATTTATTCTCCATATCTCAGTATTTTTTATTGAAAATCATCAACAAAACCTTTAAATTAGTAGTTTTATTTCATAAACTCAAATAGATTTATCTCATTTTCTTCATTTGTTGTAAAATATAACATGGCTGGAGGTTCTTTGGCTTTACCAACTATTTTATTTTGTTTTTTATCTTTGCTGATGATCATTTTATGTTATGAACTCAAGAAAAAATATAAAGTCCCAATAAACCCTTGTTTGATATTAGTTGGAGTACTTCTAAGGCTTATAGTCAAATATGTTATTATGATGGAAGGTATGATTAGCATGATTGATCATATTAAAGCTGAAGTTATAGAACTTGTTATGCTTCCTTGCATTATTTTTCATGCTGCGTTCTTTTTAGATTGGTTTAAGTTTAAAAAACAGCTCATTCATACTATGCCTATGGCAACAACTGTTTTATGCATAACCTCTCTACTAACCGGCATGACTTTTAAATACATTTTTAACTACAAGTATTCATTTGAAGAAGCTTTCCTCCTTGGAGTTCTCATGAGCGCAACAGACCACGTAAGTATAAAATCCTTAGTAAAAGATGTCCATATGAGTGAAAAACTCGAAGGGATTCTCAAAGGTGAAACCATTCTCAACGTAGCCACAGTCCTTGTCCTATTCAAACTTCTATCAAAAATCCTCTTCGACGACTTAGACTCTGAAAGTATTTTCACATTTTTTTTAAGACTAAGCATCGTTGGTTTTTTACTTGGGATATCTTTTGCAATAACAATGGGAATTATATTAAAAAGATATGTTAATGATTATATACAAGAAACAAATATTACTGTTGTTGTAACCTATTTAGTTTATTGGATATGCAATTATAAAAAAGTTGAAGCTTCAGGTGGAGTGGCTATGGTTGTTCTTGGACTATATATGTCGTGTTATGGGAAAACTTTTATAAGTCCTTCAGTTGCTAAAAACTTGCATACAACATGGAATATTTTTGTGACAAATATCGAATGCTTGATTTTCATCATAGCTGGGATAATATTAGGTAAATACTTTACTGATTCTAACTACTCTCAAGCTACGGACTTCGGTTTGAGTATTGTTCTCTTTATTCTCTTACATATCTTTCGTTATATTGCCCTTCTAGTCCACTATCCTTTTTTCAGATACTTAAAGCACCCTTTAAGCCTTAAAGAAATTCTCTGTTTATCTTCAGCTGGTATAAAAGGTGGGATCTCATGTGCATTAGCCATAATGGTCTATAGTTTAGAAAATACCTCAAATTCCACATCGAAATATGGTTCTACAATTTTATTCTTTGCTATATTTATCTCCAGCATTTCTGTCCTTGTCGATGCTTTTCTAACTAATTTTGTAGTAAAAAAGTTCAAACTTGGGCATATTTCTGATGTTGAAGAAAACATTTTATTAGGTGTGACAACTGCAATCCTTGAAGAAATCACATTAAAAATCGACCTATTAAGAAGCGATAAAGATTTCAACCTTGTCACTTGGGATGAAGTCAAAGACCTTGCCGGGCCAAAAATGCTCCTTGAAGAAGTTATGAAGACTTCAGAAATCGGTAAACATATCCTAGCTAAATATTCTAATGAAACAACAGAAAGACTTTTGCAAATTTATAACAACCATTTAAAAATTGATGAAAATTTGTATTCAAAAGAAATGCGTAGAAGGTTTTACAGCACATTAAAAGGGGTGTTTTGGGATAGTTATGAAAAAGGTGAATGTTATGCATCAACAGTCTTACACCTAGTCGACTGTTGTAATAAAAGTTTAGATGCAGACCATGAACATATTAGAATATGGGATAATTTCCAAAAAAATATTTACAATGAAAAAAACTTGAAATTTTATAAGCGCTTTACAAACACCCCACTTGTTGGGTTTATATTTAGAAGGATAGCCTATGATAAGATCGTCAAAGCTTATGATATCGCATTAACTTTTACTAGAGCATTAGGTCGAACTGAAGAAATTATGGATGCTATGGAAAAAGATCTAGAAAATGACGCTTTTGAAAGTATTATGGAAGAAGCTCATTCACAAGTATTATCATGTCAAGATTTTATTAAAGAGTATATAACTGATAGTTACCCTGATATTATAGCTGAGGTGCAGACAAAAATGGCTTGTTTTCTCCTTTTAAATAAACAAACTAAAATAGTTGAGCATATATACGAACAGGGTGTTATAAAAGAACTAGAATTCGACCATCTTTTTTCATCTATCGCTAGCAACTTAAAACAACTGACTTTTATGTCAAAACCTGAAATCCCAACTTTGCTTAGCATGCTTAAAAAACGTTTTAAAAAAACAAGTGTTTATGAGATTAAAAAAATCCTCCCACATATTGAAGAAAAAAGGTTCAAACCTCAATCAACACTTTTTTCTGAAGGCCAAGCTGTTGAAGGAGCTTATTTAGTATTTTCAGGAAATGTTCATGAAAGTGGACCATTGATAGATCATGTTTTAACTAAAGATAATATAGTAGGAGCATTTCATTTGATACAAGGGTTTCAAGATGTGTATATGACAACAGCGATAACAAGAACTGTAGTTATTGCTTCTTTTATTCCTATAAACATATTGAATAACTTTTTTGTAGAAGATGTTTATAAAGAGTCAGCGAAACAATTTGTTATGTTCCATAAAGAGAAATTTGGCCTTAAGGATACTCAGAATACTCATATTAATAAAGTTATAGACAATTCGAGTGTTTTACATTTGTATTCAGGATCGCCGTTGAATTTGAGAAGAGGAGCTTTTGTGTTGAAAGGAAGGGTTAGGAAGGAAAAAGAGGCATTTTCGCTATTGAGGCCTAGTAAGAANAGGGTTAGGAAGGAAAAAGAGGCATTTTCGCTATTGAGGCCTAGTAAGAAGATTATTGAGTCACTTGAAGAAGCCATTGTATTGATTTTCCCCCCACATTTTGGTAGTATATTAAAGCAGCATTTGCTAATTGGTGACGCGTTTGCAAGCTATTTTATTAAGNAGATTATTGAGTCACTTGAAGAAGCCATTGTATTGATTTTCCCCCCACATTTTGGTAGTATATTGAAGCAGCATTTGCTAATTGGTGACGCGTTTGCAAGCTATTTTATTAAAGGACCTGCGAAAAAAAGCATATCACAAGAGATTAATGCGAAGATTACAGCGGTGTCGACATTTAAGATTAATCAGCTGGAAACAACTGCTAATTTTGATGATTAGATGACTAGATTATAATAATCTCCATTTTTGGGAGGGTTTTGTCAGGAAAAGTCTTTTAATATAAGTAATTATGAAGAATATGTGGAATATAAGTTAAAGATCAAAGGTTTTTGTATTAGTTTATTAGGTTTCAGCTTTGGTAAGTTAAAAAAACTAGAATTTCCTTTAGCAACTTATACCATATAACAATTTTACTTATGTTTCACTATCCAAAACTTTATTTTAAAACCATAATTTGGCTATTTATACATATTTTCCTCTAGATTATCTTACAATAAATAGTAAAAAGCATATTTTTTATGAAACATAAACTATATTAGCTTATTATAATATCCTTATATACACAAAAAGATTTTCCTTTTCGAAATTTAAATATCTTATTAAATTTATATAATTCAAATGGATGAATGGGACTTAGATACGTCCGAAAACACAAGTGAAAGCATAGTGATACCAATATTCAACTTTGATTACAATCGGGCAGGAAGGGGGATTTTTGTTGACACTTTTGAAGACAGTGTTCCAAGTGATGACGAGCCCATCCAAGATGCTTCAATACTAGAATTCCCTAAACTCACCATTCCAGAAGAAGTTTTTTCAACAGTTTTCTCAACAGTTTCTTGCTCAGAATCCATAATCTATAACCCATATCTACTAAGTATGCTAGTCTTCAAAGGCGACCTATATTCCATCCAAGAAATGCTTGAAAATGACCCTCTAACCTTTAAAACTTCAGTCAACCAGCCTGACCTTCGAGGTAATACCCCACTCATGCTTGCCTGTAAACTCAGCACTTCCTCTAAAATCTATGAAAAAATCTTTAAATTTATCCTTCACAATGGAGGCAACCCATCAACCAAAGATCTCAGCGGATGGACTCTTCTTGATCATGCAATTTGCCTCAAAAACAAAAACATAATTTCTTCTATTTTCGATAAACTCTATAAGCAAAAAATGAAAAAATGGGTCAAAAACAAAGCTCTAGTCCTTAAAACCCTTAAAAAACTCCCTGATTTCTATATGGAAATCAACTGGGAATTCGACAGTAGTGTTATACCTCTTGTAAGCCGAATTGCCCCTCATGATATATGCAAGTTTTGGAAATATGGAACTAGTTTCCGCATTGACACATCTTTGGTCGGATGGAAAAATCTCCGTTCTAAACGGAGGCATATGTCATTGTTTTTTAAGCCAAAAGACTTGAAAACCAGTATTTCTGAAGAGATTTTCATAGTAAATCATTCGAAAAAAGCTGTGGTGTATATGTTTGCTCCTTTAGATGCTGAAGAAAAAGCTGCAGTTGTTGATGATATTATCAAGACAGAACCAATGCAAGGGGATGTTAAGCTTATTTCCTACAAATTCGTCCCTTGCATAAACTGGCGCAATAGACCTGTAGTCCAAAAGTTAGGTCCTTGGGAGACTAATAAATACAAAATTTCATATAAAGGCCAAATGGTTTATAAAAAGAAATCTAAAAACCTTGGCCCTTGTACTGAATCAGAATATTTTAATATAGATATCGACAATCCAACTATAACTGAATTTTCATACCCTAGTCAAAATGAAACTACTCAAAGCGTTATTAAAAAATCAAAAGCTTTTTTATGGCAAAGTCCTAATTTCCCTTTTACTTTACAAGAATTTTTACCTATACTACAAATGATTGGTGAAGCAAATTCATCAGTAAAAAAACTGTATAAATTTCTATCTAATGAAAACTTATTAGAAAGGCTTTCCCCGAATTCTTTTCCAGTTAAAGTTGATATTCCACTAACTTTAAGTGTTAAAGCTGTTGTGTCTTTTGAGAAATTTCAGATTATAAGTGATAGTAAACCTTTAGAAGTTCCTGGGTATATGGTGCAGAGTAGGAAAGTAGCTCAAAAAATCTTGACTTGTCCTAAGAAACGATTGCTTTTGGCGAACCTTGTAATTTAATAATTTAATAGAAAATAAATGATAAGGATAAAAGGTTTAAATAGTTTTTTTAAAAAATCTAACTTTTTAAACTAGTAGTTAAATGGGAGAATATATCAAATCCCTAGCCATATCTCGGTAAAGTAGTTTTTTCTCGCGTTGTTCTTTTTCAATTTGTTGCTTTTTCGCCATGTTTCTTAGCTCATAAAACCTATCTGCGCCTTTAACTTCAATTATACCTTCTGATTTTATCCGTGATAACCCTTGAGGCCGGAAGGTGTAGCTGCTGAATTTCTCGATTTCACTTTCTCTTTTCGTCAAGTTCATGAGCTTTTCCTTTTCCTTACGAACTTTTTCGATACCTTCTATGATGTTTGCCCCTTGTTTATAGTGAGACACAATAGCCGAATACCTTTTAGGCGAGTTGACCCTAGGGCTAAAACTACAAATTTTCTGTAACTCAGCCACTGAGGCCTGTGCTTGTATCTTCCTCCTAGCTTTCATTTCCTCCATATACCCAGGCAAATTATTACTCTTCCCCAATTGCCTGCTAATATTATTAATCTCAGGCTCAAATGTGTATTTTTCACAATGCTCATTATTCAACTGTTCCGCAAGCTGCTTTTTCTTAGCTACAGCTCCACTTCCAATTCTTTTAATTTTTTCATCTAAAGTTTCTTGACTATAGTTTTTCTTATAATAAGCTATAAGATTTGAATTCTGGTTTATCTCAGGCCTAAACAATAAATCTTGACCTGATTTCTCAACAAGTTCTTGCTAAATAATCCTTACCTTAAGCTTTTGACTTTTCAAAAAATACTCTTTTTGCCTATCTAAAAACTCTTTTGGACTATACCTTTTAGATTCACTTGATGCAAAAGTTAAAGAACTATCTGATAAACGGTCTTTACATTGACTTGTGTCTCGGGATAAACGGTCAATTATACTGCCTTGGCATTTATTAACAGCAAGTTTACGAGAATTTGGGCTTACATAAGGCCTAAAAGTCATATTTTCAAGCTTCTCAATTTTTTCCATTTCCAACTGTTTCAAAGCATGCTTTTCTTGTTGAACTTCATGTATTCTTTTATATAATGGACTTTGAGTCTTCCTTTTATCCATTAGAACTGCGACAGATTCAGAGATTTGTGGAGAGTATGGGTATGAGTTAGCTTCAGTTTCATCTCTTTCCCTTTTGATTTGTTCTCTTTGTGAATGTTTATTTTCTATAGAATAAAGTCTTTCTTCTATTGATAAACGACTTGTACTGGTGCTTCGGAAACTACTGATCATTGGACGAAAACTACAATTCTGATTGTCTTGTTCTTCTTTTTCCCTTTTAAGTTTTTCCCTTTGTTCAAGGACTTCATTTCTAGGTTTAGTTAGGTTTTTAAACCACTCTTCACGATTGAATTTCCTTTCTACATAGTCTAAGTTTTTACCATGTGGGATTTTGTTTATAGCTGGTTTGAAAGTGCACTCTTGTTTAAATTTCTCTTCTTTTTCTTTAATCAGTATGTCTTTAGTTTTTTGATATACTGGAGGTGCACTTGATGATCTTTGAGCAGATGAAGTTTTATATTGAGTTTTTTGTTTTGTAGGGACTTTCATATAATTTTCGAATATATTGTTAAGTTGACCATAGTCTGGCTTTTTCAATTGATTGTGCATGTTATCTATAGATTGTACACTAGGTTTACTTGTATAATCAAGTTGACGACCTTTTTTACTTAATGTCTGCTCAAGTATGTGCCTTGTTGATGAGAGCTTTTCACGGACTGTATTTGATGGAAGCTCTGAAGTGTTTTGTTTGGAGATAAGCTTTTCTGGCTTCGAACTTTCAGGAGATTTCATAGCTCTCGGTGTATTAAGCTTTTTATCCATAGACTAATGTTTTATTATTGGCCTCATAACGATTTAATTTAAATTTTTACTTTTTAAAGGACTAAAGCTATGGATTAAGTTATGAAATTATAGAATAAAAGCAGTCTGTTTGGATTTAGTAGTTGTTTTAATTCATTATAGTGAAATAAAAAATTATGGTAATTGTTTTTAGTGGTTTCTAGAGATTTATATAATTTATAGTGTTAGAGATGAGTTTTATAGTAATAAACGAATATTTTTTTGAGGTTTTATAGTAATAGGATAAGATTTTTACTTTTTTATAGTGGGTGGATGTTTTTATAGTTGCAAGAAAATATTTTAATTAAGTTCTATGATAAAAAGTAAATGTGTTTATGTGCTTTAAAATAATAGGAAAGCTTTTTTATTGAGTTTTCTTGTAATAAGCAAATATATTTTTTGTGTTTTATGATAGGAAAATATTATATTCGTTTTTATAGTAATAAGTAATATGTCAAACAAAGCATTTACAATATATCTAAAGTTCATTATCTATAATAAACACATAATTATTTTTCTGGTAATTTTAAATATCATAATTTTTTCTATGATCATAACAAAGCATATCCACATATATAAAACCTCTACTTTAAATTTAAAAAATATTCACATAAGATATCTAACTAGCTCTTTGATTTTGCACCAGAAAATTTTCGCATTTAAGTAAGCTTGATTCAATATTTCCATTTCTTCCATTTTAGAAGATTTCAGTAATTTAAAATCTTAACTTATAAGAAAAAGTGTGGATTCCAAGTTTTTTTATAGTAAAAAACTTATTATAATGGTAATATGAGACTATAATAAAAAAAATTTTTGATATAAATGTATAAGAAGAGATATGCTATATAAATAAATTTATTAGGCTATGAGTAATAAGTAAATTATATTTTGATATAGAAAATTATGTGATGAGGAATTTATAAGAGAATAATAAGCTTATGTTTTTGCCAAACATTTTATTTAGAATTAGCAGGTTTGCATTCAATATATACTATAAAAATCAAGTTAATTTTATCGATATACTAAATAAAAATTGCAACACCCTAATTATAAAATCTAAAATAAATTTGGATATTTTATAAGAATTAAATATCCAATTTGTTTTGATGCTTATTTATTATGTTTAATGCAAAGGTGCTTAAAAATTAGTGTAGTACATTTTATGGTATAAAAATGGGTTGTGGGCAAAGCAAGGAAACCTTGATCAATAACCTGAACTCCCAAATAAATAAGCTCGTAGAAGACAAGAAAGTGTTAGAGGCAGACAAAACTTCTTCTGAAGCAGCGCTTAAAAAGTTGAAAGATCAAATCAGCCAGAGCGAAAAAGAAAAAAAAGAACTAATCGATGAGAAAGCTGATCTGGAAAAAGACGTGCATCACCTTAACGAGAAAATCACTAAAGAAAAATCTGAAAACGAAGATCCAAAAGAAAAGCAAATGCATCATGAACTACATGAAAAAGAGCACAAGCTAAAAGATCTCAAGCACGAACACGAAGACTTATCTCATAAACTGCACAAAGAACAAGAAGAACTATCTCTAGAAAAAACCAAACATTCTGACTTGATAGAAAAAAATCAGTCTTTAGAAGAGCAAATCATGTCATTAGACACCGAATTAAGTCATCTTGAATCATTAGAAGTTGAACTTCATGATTTAAAAATAAGGCTTAATGAAAAAACCCACGAAGTCCAAAACTCAGAAACTGAATTGAAAAAAGTTCAGATTCAAGCAGGAGAAAATCTAAAACATCAAGCATTAGCTGCAGAAAGAGCTGAACTGAAAAATAGCCATGCAGATTTAAGTGAAAAAGCTCATCAATTACAACAAAAGCATGAAAAACTTGTTGAGGTTACTGGGGAAATACATAAAACTCAAGAGACGATAAATGAAATAGATGAGAAAATTAAAGCGGTTCATGTTAGTGATCAGGAAAAAAATCATCTTAAAGAACTTATGGAGAAAAACGCGGAATTAGAAGGAAAACTCAGTGTTTTGATTGAAAATGATGCGAAGTTTAAGGAGTTGACTGGAGAAGTGACTGATTTGGAGTTTAAAAAAGCGGAGTATGAAGGAAAGGATCATCATTTGAAAGCAGAAATTGAACATTTGAAAAATTCTATACAGATTTTGGAAGCAGAAATGCAACCAGTTGAGGAAGATGGGTTTGATAGAAAACAGTTAAAGAAAGACATTGAGGATTTAGAGAAAAAGATAGAGAAAAAAAATAAGAGGTTTGAAAAACATGATGCGAGCATTCAGAAGAAACTATCGAAGCATGGGCATTTATTTAGTTAAGTTAGGTATGGACTTATACCCTAGAATATGCTTTTTATGGTTTTTATATGGAGGTATAATTGAATACTTTTTGAAAAGTTCATATTTTGTGGAGAAGTGTTAGGAGATTTCATTAGACGCTAGTTTTTGATCGCAACAATTATCTTCTCTTAAAACCTAAACACAGAAAATTACACAATTACGTTAATATCGAATTAGATATCATACAAATCAGTGAATTAAACACGATATTTGGTATTATATGACAGTAGGGAGACAAAGTGGAAATAAATTCTTTTGCCCATATTAAATTCTATGATCTTATAAGGATCCATATATTTCTCATCTTTGTGCTCATATGACCATTCTACTATATCAGAAATACCGATTTTTTCGACATTATCAGCTTTAGGAAGGTGTAAATACTCTATATTCGCACGAGTAAGATTGCAATCTTTAGTAATATCATCTAGGTTACCTATAGTTATCCCAAAGCCATAAAGAGAGTAGCTTACTATTGTAGCAAGTTCTCCAATAATCTCTCCATGTATCATCCGATTAAATAAAACAATTAAATGAGAATGGTCATGCTTTGATTCACGGCTTCCCTTTACACATCTGAAGTCCACAGCTTTGTAGTCTAAAAAGTGGCTTTTTATTTCAGATATATCTTGCATATCTTTTAAACTTGATGTTTGGTCGATAATCTTGAAATTTTCTACTATGAAAACAGCTGGGCTGATTATTTGTTTGATGCTTATCATTATAGACCTTCTTTCTGCTTTGTCTTTATTTTTAACTACGCAACAGCCCATTTTTTACATATATTTCTAATAAAGATATCTTTTGCAATCATTTTTTTACCTTTAACACTCTAAAACCTTCTAATCCATGCTAAGAACTCTTTTACAACTTATGATTTATAAGCCTTATAATTATGAATTTTTTACTCAATCATCTTTTCAACTTAAACGATCATCTAATCAAATCATTCCTGTGTGTGTATAAAACTCCATCTTCCTAACGTCTTTTTATTAACTGGCTCAAACTTGCGTTTTTTTGAGTATTTTCAATAACTCTTTCAAATAAGTCTTATGAATTAAAGTTCTACTATCACTAGTTACCCCAATTTTAAATATTTGATGGTTTTGTTTATATTCTTTAAGGATCATCACCTAGTAGACCAGATATAGTTACATTCTTGACAGATTTTTTTTAATAATTTTGCTAACTTTTGTACAATCATGATTTCTTCAAGGTTTTCTTGAGTATTATTTGCTGGAAGGATTTAAATAGTATATGTAAAGATCTGTTGTAAGATGAACTTAAATTTTCTATTGTTGGATTTATATTATGGAAGTATTAGAATTCACTAATAGCATATAGAGTGGAAATGGTTTTTGCAGAGAAATTAATAGGAAGAGGTTTTTTAGTTATAAAAAGTTGTTTTGTGCTAGGCTCTCTAGTGATATAAAATAATAGAGGATGATTAGGGTTGTTAGTGAAATTTATTAATATTTTATACCGAAGGCTAGATATATATATTTTTTGATGTTAGAGTGATAATGTATGCCTTGATTATAGAAGCTGAGCATAATCTTTAATAAAGTTTATGATATTTTAAAATAGCATAAGTTCATATCAAATGGTATAGGAATGAACACTTAAGTATTTAATAAGATATATACTTTCATAGTTCAATCGCAAAAGCAGTTTTTTATTACACATTATAAAAATATTTTAATATTATTAATGGCATGCACTAATAAAATATTTAAACTCCAAAATATCAAAGTATTATGAATATGGGAATATGATCACCTCATTGAGTACTACATTAGCAAAATTCTAAAATCATTATTAAAGTAAATTTATGTATTTTTAAGATTTTCACAACAGATAATCAATAATTCCAAACATAATACAAAGTACAAAATCCAGTAAAAATAATTGTAATTTGCTTTGAAAATGCTTTTAAGAAAAGTTAATTTAATATTCCTGCCAATCATTTAATTCTTTATAAAACTCCGATCATTAGTAAAAACCAAAGTAAAAAATATATTTTATAAAAATCATGCATACTAAAAGCACTACCTCTTTTTGCTATAACAATCATATAGGATATCAATTAAAATATTTAATTAAAATAATCAAATCCAGACTAATCATAATATAAACCATACATAACCTTGTAATAATTTCCAAATCAGCTTATATAAATCCTAAAAAACCATCTCTAAAACTCAAACAACATTCAAATCTTCACACATCCCTACCAAACAAAAATAAAAATCAACCCAAAAACTTTTCCTATAAAAAATTATTAAAAACTACTTATTCATCGAACTTCTCTTCGGATTTCTCTGCAATTGCAACAAAAGCGAAGGGTTCTTCACTTTAACCAAAGCTGAAATATCTTGTAGCCTAGCCTGTAATATTGCAAGTTTGCTTTTCATCGCATTATATCTAAAAGTAATCTGTTGCCTTACAGCTTCTTCTGAACTAGCAACAAAATCTAAAGAAAGTAGTTCAATAAACTTATATTCAATGTTTTGTATGAAATCAAGCCTTGCTCTTCCATCTCTATGCATAATGAAAACAGCTAAGAATGAATGAGGTTCTTTTATACAGGCATTGAGCATTCTGACAAGGATTGTTGGGAGTTCAGCGAATTCAATCATGAGTTTTTGTGATTCTTGCATTTGACGGAACCCATTAGTATCAGCACTATGGAGATAATGGAAAAACATGTCATTTTCACTTGTAAGCTCCATTTTGATATGTCTTGGATTGGAGTCTTCGCCTAGGATTAGAAGTTTAACTTTGACTGCTTCGAGGGTTCCAACTTCTTGAGGTCCACTACCTGATTCTTGGATCCTAAGCTCAAAAGGCACTTCACGATCGTATATAACATGATGACCTTCACTAAGACTTGGGTCCATTTCTTCTATAGCTGAGAAATCAAAGGAATTCATAGCACTGTCTTCTTGCATTTATATTTATAGCCATATGTTTATACTGTCTTATTTGAATTTCCTTTAATCAAACTTCTGTACCCTACAATAGAAAAACTTCATTCCTTTGATTTTCTTATAATAATTTCTTAAAATTTTAAGTTTATCTCTAAAACATTAAAGACTAACATAAAATACTTAAAACCTGAAAATCAGATCATAGGCTTATTTCCAAACGAAATAATTTTTCTATTAAAATTTTATATATAAATAATGAATACTCCTGAAGAGTAACTGATAAATAGGATTATAAACAAGCTCAAAGACCAAATTGAAATAAAAAAAGTAGCATTAGAAGAGCTTAAAACTCGATACCGAGAAGTCATCACTTCTGTGACAAGAAACGAAAGCAAAAGTCCAAACTCTCCAAGCAATTACAACCTAGAAAGTTTGCAAAAACAACTCAGCATGTATGATGCTGAGAAAAAACTCTTGACAACCCGTTTAGGTGTTGTGTCAATTGAAAGAGAAATCGAACTGACTGAAAAAATTAAAAACTTCGAAGAAAAACTGGCACTTCTCGTCAAAGAAAACTTCCGCCTCAACAAATCTGGTAACTCAAATCTCCCACCTATACAAAAGTCCTTAGAAAACGAAGAGGACCTACTAAGGGAAGTCAAATTTCAAAAAAAAAACATAGTCATTCTAGAAGATAAAATTTCAGGTATCAACAACAATATAGAGAAATCATCACAAAAAATCTCAGAATTAGAATACAATCTAAATGGGCTTAAAATGGATGTTGTTGAACATAAAAATGATATTTATAGAGAAAAATATAATGAATTACATAAAAAACTAGATGTGATTACAAAAGCATGGAAAAGTAATGTACTGAAGTTTGAAAATAATATTAAGGAATTGGAGAGTTTTGATAAGAGTTTACAAGATAAGATTACACAGTTGAAAAGTAAAATTATTAAGCAGGATCAACAGAGGCGACTACTCAATATGAGCCATGATGATTATGCAAAGATGAAGAAAGATGGAGAGAAAATATCGGACACACCGAATGTGTATCATCCTGATGTGAGTTTTCTTTATAAGCCGTCGGTTAAAGCTTTGTATTCAACTTAATTTAGTATGATAGTGGAATTTTGAATGAAGATGAGTTTGAATAGAAGTTTCTTGTCAGGATTTAGAGGTTTTTTATAGTGCATTGGTATTGAGAATTATTGGAGTGGTAGCTTTCAGATTAAAAAAGCACAAATAATACTAGAAACACTTATTTTAATAATATATATGAATTATAAGCATCATTATTAGCATATTTTTATATCAATGTCTATATAAATAATTAACAATTTTACTCATATCTATAATATTTTTTATGAAACCCAAATAATTTTATATTCGCATTATATAATTCTGTAGTAATAAATGCTATATATAATGGGAATAATTTTTTCTTTATCTTTTGTTAAATTTTCGTTTGACAAAATTTTTAATGTTATACAAATAAGCCCGTTAGTAATGTTATCTTCAGATTTGCAGTTAAAATTATTTAAACTCTTCCAAGCAGTAGCAGAAAGCGAGTTGGATTTAGAAGCTCTAAGACTCATTCTTGTTAAGGAGGAAGGGTTCAGCACAGAGCAAGTTTTCAAATCTCTTGATTTTATGGATAAAGGCTTTATAACAAGTGATGATATCTACAAATACATGATGCCCGATGAAGATTTCACGCCAATGTCTTCCTACCTCCTTCTAAAGGAATGGGATCTTGAAAACAAAGGTAAACTTCATTACCAAAATCTTATCAAATGGATCCTTCCAGCCAACAGTTCATCACCAACTGAAAACCCGGGCTCCTTTAGAAAATCCCAACAAATCCTCAAAAAACTCCTGAAAACAGAACTAACTTACATAATCCAAATAGAAAAACTCAAACACAAACTTTTCAACACAAAAACCTTCACAACAAGTACCTGCTTCAATTTCATAGATAAAGATAGCATCGGTTATCTGACAATAGGAAACATAGAAAAGTTCTTAAAAAAACATGGAATCTGTGAAAGTGCATATGTCGAAGCTTTACTAAGAAGATTAGATCGTGATGGTGATGGGAAAATAAGTTATACTGAGTTTATTAATATAGTCACCCCAGCTAGTAAAGTTTATGGGAACGAAGAGAATTTCACATCAATATTCACAACATCAAGTCCAAAAACTCAGAAAAAAAGGAAATATAAAGGTAAAAGTGCAAATAATAAGAAAAAAAAGTGTGTTTCAGAATCTGGAGTTGGGAAGTTTGCCAGGTTTCTCATGCAGCAGATATTATTAGAAAAGGAAATGGAGGAAAAACGCAAATGGCTAGCCTTAAGAATAGATTTTACTATAGGCAAACTCTTTGCTTTGATTGATAAACATAATAATGGAGCTGTTTCTATAAAAGACCTTGAAGAAAGCTTAAATGACTTAGGCATTGTTCCTGAACTAAATCAATGCTATTTATTATTTAGACAATATGATCGTAATAATGACAACTTTTTAGTATATTCAGACTTTTGCGATATTTTTACCCCAAAGACTACTGAATATTCAGAACTTCTTATAAACCGTGCTGTGAGTAATGATTATGCAAACTCATTTTCTATAGAAACTCTTGATATGATTGTTGATGCCTTTATTGTTTTATTAAATATACAAAGTGTGACTGAGGAACTTAAACAGAAACTGTATGTAAAAAGTTTTAATGTCCAGAGGATTTTTGAAAAAATTGATATGAATGATTTGGGGTTTTTGACAAGAGGGTGTTTTAGGAATTTGTTGAGAAAGTATAAGTATTACCCTGCTGAAAGAGAGCTTGAAGGAGTATTGGTGATTTATGATGCGAATAAAGATGGAAAAATCACTTACTCGAAGTTTGTCCAAGGGCTGTGTCCAAAGAGCATTAATAATATGTAATTTCTAATAGTTTTTTTTATATGAGAAATTGTATTGGTTATATGGATTTATAATAATGAATTAGATTTATATATGAAAATTTCACGCTAGTCATATAGCATAATCATGATTTACTATTAAAAACTAAAGAAAAATTATAATTTTCTGACAGCATATTTAACCATATAGAAAATTTTTATAATTTCATACTTTAATCCTTTGAAAATCGAATTGCGTTTACAGTTACCTGCCTTTGGAAAGGAGATAATGACTTATAAGCAGAGTTATTCACTAATTGATTGCTTTTTAATCTGACATGAACATGATCTTTTAGAGGTTGTCGAGGAATATTCCTTTTGACATTCGATTTACATATGTTTTGTTTAGACTCTGAAGGTGTTTTTGATAAAGTAGGCTGTAAGGCGTTTTCTTTTTGCTTTATGGCGTTGTATCCTATAGAAATCACATGGATGTTTTCTTTAGCAGTTAGGGGACTTAAGTCTACTCGTATAACTCTGATACCTTTTTTATTTATTTTTGATGACTTGACCTTTGTTTCACCCGCAGAAAAGGTACGAAATTGCGCTGATTCGTCGATTTCATTTAGTGATATGGGGCTGTTCATCCCGAAGTCAGTGTAAAGATTTTGATTTTTAAACATATTTATTAACGATGAATAGAATAGTTGTTGCAGAGATTATTGAAGTTTTAAGTTATATAAGAGTATATAGAATATGATTTTTAATTGAAACTGTTTAGTAAGTTATTATCATGGAAAAATAGACTGTTAAGGTTTATAAGAAATTGATAGATGAATGTTGCTATTGTTTTATTATATTCATTAAAATATTGGATTAATTTGATATAAAAAATAAGTTTGACTTTATTATAGCGATAAAATTTTGCTACTTTTGGAATTAAATCAAATATATTATCGGCTTTCAAATATGTAAATATTACAGGAATTTGAAAGAAAATAATTTTACTTGCATATAAATTATTATATATTTCATAGGCTATGACACTAAATCATCCTAACTTAAATAATACCAATTTTATCTTTTTCTAGAATCAATCATAATTTACATATAAAATCTAATAAAAACTACTTTTAAAACTTCATTCAAAACTAAATGAATTCAAACTTGAAAAGTCGTCAGGTATTGAATTATAAGTTTTAGAATATAATTCTTGTAGCATCTCACTCAAAGCTTTCAGTAAATCTCCATTGCTATCAATTGTATGTTTGACAATTATGCATTCACAATCTTTGATGTTTTCCTGCTCAAGCATAATTAAATTCGTACACATCATTTTAATCATTACCTTATTTTCAGTTTGTTTAATCATTACATATGAACACATATGATGAGAGGGAGGCTCTTGACAAAATATTTTTTTATATGTATCATGATTAAGGTAAAATGCTTTGTTTTCTACAGGGAATTGGGAGAATAGTGTTGTGAAATAATTATTTTTTTCTTTGTTTAGCAAGGATTTAGCTCCTTCTAGAAATTCTGAGATTATAGCGCTTATAGTCCCAACATTACAAAGGGTTTCTTCAGAGAACTTTAGAATTTTCGTACATTTGTATTCATTTTGATTAGTTGCACTGAAGTTTGATAACTTCTGACAACGAAAAAAGTCTGAGGATTTAGAATTTCTTAGTTTTGAATTGCTGTCGATTATGAATACAGAATAGGACTCGGATTCTTGGACAATTTTCACAGATATGGTAAGCCCATCATGACTTTCTGGAGGGAGGGTTATTGAATTGGATGTCCGTTGTGGGTTGAATTTGTGAAGATTAAAGTACACATAGAGATTTTCCATTTATTTTATAGACAGTTTCCAATATTGAAATTACAGTATGCAATAAAAGAACTTTTAATTATATAACCCTCTACCTCTAATTAAAAACTCATTAACAAATTTCACTCTATATGCTTGCCACTCTTTCCAAACTAATCATAATTTTGAAAAGCATATACCAAAAAGTCAAACCCTTTCTATTTTCGTCAAAATATAATAATAAATGGACTCTAATGATCTCCTTCAAATGAAAAAGAAAGGTGGGTCTGGCTCAGGAGCTTCATCAATTCGTTCAGGAAAATCTGGGTATAAAAACAAAGTCTCATCATCTCATTCAGCCACAAGCGCAATAGTCCGAGACATAATCTCGCATATACCAGACAAAGAAAAGCCCCAAGCTGAACGTCTGACACAAAAAATCAAAGAAATCAAAGAACTTCAACAAATCGAGCAATCTGGGGCAATATTTGAAGAACTAATCATGCCATATAACCGAGTAAAATACTATGATCAATATGATGAAAATGGGGTTAAAATGATAGAAGATGCTAGAATTAAGCAGCTAAACCGAGTTAACACAGGACTTTTTCAAAATGCTTTTGCCCAACCACAGAAAGATGTTATATTAAGAACAGAGGTTATTGCTAAGTTTCAAGGGAAAATTAATATGATGATTTTAGCTTTCAGATCTTTGAAAAAACAGTACTTTCCAAATGATTTGTATAGGATTATATATGCGAGGCAATGGAAAGATTTTGATAAAGAAGCGAGTTATATGTTAAACTCAGCATTTTTAGCATCAAGAATCTTTGTATCTAAATATATAGAAAGATTAGCATATAAAGAGTTACTTGGATTAGAAACTCAGCTCCCCAGAACTTTATCTGTTTCATTCTTAGACTACTTTATGGATCAAGCATCAGGGAAATACCCAGGAGAAATCCAAAACAAAGTTATCCAAGCTTTAAACGCCCTTATAAGAATCCCAGTTTTCAGAGGACAATTGCATGGAGCTCTACAATGTTTATACAATTTATATAAGCAAGATCTGATTTTTAATGCAAACCTCAATTCTTTTATCACATTGTTTTCAGAACTTGCACTTTTTGAAGATATTGACTATGAGGAATTCAATTTACTTGACCTATTTTTAGAGTGCATGAGCCAGCCTATAAAAAAAGAACTTACGGCTATTGAGATTGTTCAAAGGCAAGCACCTGATATTATCGCATCTTATAATGCTGAAGAAATCGATTTAAAAGAGGAAGCCAAAGATGAATCTTCAAATACCGCAACAGAAAAAACAACTTTGAATAGGAAAATATCAAGAAAAAGTAGTGTTGCTAGTAATTCGGTTAGGAGACTGAATACAAGAAATGCTTTGATGATATCACAGAAATCTTTGTATAAGAGTTATGAAATGGGGAATTTGTCGAAACCTCAGAGGATGCAGGAGATTAAGAAAGTATATGGAGAGATGATGGCTAAGAGAAAAAAAGATAAGATGAAGGAGATTATTGACTTGGACTTGGCTAACCCACAAGAGATTGTTATACAGGCAGTGAGAGGTTTGGCTAGACTTATGCTTCCGTGTAATAGTGTGAGTTTTATTAATAACACAGCTAATGCTAAGAAGTCGATATATCAAGAACTACTCAAAAGAAACCTCATAGAAAAATTTCTCAAAGACCCATCAATGCAAGAAGAGAAATCTGAAGTCAAAAGGTCTCTAACAACAATAATCACTATGTTTGTACTTCAAACATCAACCGACAGCAAATACGAAGGTCAGTTTGTTATATTTTATCTTAAAGAACTTGGGATACTTGAATGTTTATCAGCTTGGTCTAAAGATTCAGATTTAATAGTCAGATCCAACTCAGCTTGGATGTTCACAGCTCTTTGTGTGAGGAATTTGGTGCATCCACTTGAATTAACAAAGCTTGGGATTATAAGAGATATGTTTGTTTTGTATATAAGTTTATATTTAGAACCTCAACAAGAGCCTATAGCAGTAGAAGAAGCTGATAATATAGCTGAAAAAATTCTTAAGATGTATGATTATGAAAACTTCCTTGATAGTTTAGGGAATATTTTGAACAGGGCTGGCAAAATACAGCATTTGATATTTGCGACTTTGATATTCTTATCTATTTATGATGATAAAAACATAATAAGCACTGTACATAAAACGAGTGATGAGCAAGTAGATAAACCAGTAGAAGAAAATGCTCTATGTGGGCTTATGGAGCTTCTCCAGCAAGATGCTGAGAAAATGAAACTCTTTATAAAAATCCTCATCCAGTTCACAATCTGCGATGACGATTCCTTTCAACAAAATGGTATATGGTACCTCAAGCATATAATAATCAACTCTAAACTTAACCAATTGGTTGAATCCCAAAACGTCGACATCCTTGAAGTTTTTATCGCTGGTTCTGTTTGTGAAAGCGAAGTAATTCAACAAGAGTGTGTCAATGTTCTAACCTATCTAGCCATAGAAAAAAAAGCATATCGGAAAAGCAAAGAAGACCCTCTTCTAGACGCTTTAATGTATCTAACTGGAGTCCAATTTAAAATTATTAGAGGACTTGCATATAATGGCTTAGCCGCTTTAGCTCTTCATGGCCAAGAAGCTGCATCTATACTTATAAAACAAGCAAACACAGCAGATTATTTCAACACAATAACTAAAAACCTTAAAAGGTTTAGGCAAAATTTTATAAGCGCTAATTATAATAGTGACACAGTTGCTGAATATGCTGGGATAAATTTACTATTAAACTTATCACGTTCAGCAACAAAAAACTATCAACTTCAAGTATCTGAACGTATTCCCCTCATCCTTGATACTATTGCTGCACAAAACCAACTTAGTGGAGAAAAAAACATGAATGAAATTGGATGCTTACAAACAATTAGAGCCCTTATGTCTAGTTCATCAATAGAAATCAAAGAAGAGCAAGTTGTCCCTTTTATACAAAGGGTATCTAAAGATAAGTCTTTTAGGATCCCTGATATTATTATCAATAACAAATTTGTCCCTTGGTGCTTAACTTTACTTATGGAGTCTACTAATACTATGAAAACTCTTGAGACTGTTAATCTTTTAAGGTTTGTTTTGTATGAGTTTTATTCGACAATGACTTTTGAGCAAGAGGAAACTAGTATTAGAAACCTTTTTAAGAATTTATTGAAGAAGTTTAAATGGGATGAGAATGCAACATTGAATAAATCTGTACATGAAAAACTTATTGAATGTTTTTTGCTAATTTTTGTTAGGGAAAAGAATATAATTTTGGCTGTGACTGAAGAAGTACTGCAACAGGTTGTTTTGGCTTTAGAAACTTTTGCTGCTAGGGATAAAGATACGAAAATAGCTTTGAGTAAGCATTTGTCATCAACAGCAAATTTGCCTCAGGTGCAGAATTTGTTGCTAAAAAGAATCCCACTTACAATAACAACAGTAAGATGTTATTTAATGTCTGAAGTATATGAAGAAAAGTTTAATATTACAAGATTGCTATCCTATCTTACAAGGTCTCCAGAATTTAACAACTCAGCTTATGATGAAGGGATTTTCCAAGTTCTTTGTGATACAATAAACTCCCTTGATGCCCAAGATTCCATGCCTTTAGTGAGCTCTTTAAGCAATCTCCTTGTTTTTTCCCGTATAAAAAACACAAATAGCGAATGTGAAAATTTTCTTATAAAAGGTTATTTTACTCAACTCCTCAAGTTAACCAAAGATAATGACTGCCATTCCTTAACAGAATCCTTCCTTGATTTACTAACAAAACTTTTAGTAGAAAAAGACTTCTCGGATAAGCTTTTTAGTGACAAAACATATAGAGTCAAAGATATAATAAGTGTTCTTATAAGAGCTGTTAATCATGAATGTGAAAAAAGATGTCACGATTTATCAAGTCATGATTATAAGTTTTCAGTAAATGTCTACCCAATATCTTGGCTTATATTAAAAAGATATGCTTTTAATGTTGCCTCACAACTTATAAGGCTTGGAAAATGTCATACAAAACTTAAGAAATACAATGTTGGGGCGAGTGCGCTAAAATGCTTTGTTAAAGCTTGTAAGAATTTCCAAAGCAGGAGATCTATTGATCCTTTATGTGAGAATCTGCTATGTGAGCTGTGTATTTATTTACAATTGCATTATGGGCTATTAAAAGATGAACCACTTTCTGAACAGCTGTTAACTCAGAGTTCGCTTATGGCAACAATAATTAAACATGATAAAGTTAGTGACTTGCTTCAGGCTCGAGCTGGAGCTTTGCTATTACATTCTTCTCTTATAGCTCCTATAACTAATGATCCAGAGAAACTTAAGGAAAGGATTAGAAGTATACAATACACAATGACAAATAGTACTTTACCTGAATTACACAATTTAGGTGTTTGGTCTCTTAGACAGCTATATTTAAAATCATCTAATGCTAATCTGAATTTTGAATTCCAGAAACTATTTGTTGTTGAGGAATCTGTGAAAAATGTTGTTCCAAAGCTTGTAGAACCGCACAGACCACTACAGGAAAATGCTCTTTTGTGCTTAGGGACACTATTTGAAGTTTTGGAGATGAAAGAAGAGTTTCTTAGGTTTAAAGCTATTGAGCAGCTGATGTTCCCAGGATTCGCAGCTTATAGGGCGGTGATGGGAGATAAAGGTAAAGATGAGGATTTTTCTATGCTTAGTGCTTTTGGCTTTGCTGTAAAAATGCTGGTGAAATCACATACTGAAACTCAAGACCATCTTATAAAGCACTATGATATTTTTTCATTATCCCTTCAAGTACTTGAAAAAGTATCAAAAATCACTAATGAAATATCAGTAAAAATTTGCGAGAACTTCACTGAAGTCATTAAAAATCTACTGGAAAATTATGAATTACACAGCATCTTTTTAACAACCCAAAGCAATACCCCAAATCTCCAACTTTTACAAAGAATGCTCCATAGCATAACTTTGCCTGCATATGATCAATTGAAAATTGACAACAGTATCGTCCATTGTTTTGCCCTTTTAGCAGATAACCCAGCGTTAAAATTTCATGAAAATGCTCGCATGATTGAATTCACAGGTTTTGTCAGACAACTCAACGACATGTACGAAAAAGGCCAATATCTTAGTAAAACTGAAGTTGACACTCATTACACTTTATTAAAAACCCTTAAAAAACTTATAGAAACCCGAGCGGCAAAACTCCCTCCAGCTCCAACTGACGATGAAAGAGAAGACTTTTTACAAGAACTTAACACCCTCGGCGGCTTGGACCCACTTCTTTTCTATGAGTTTTCTAATGTTCCTTATATAAGAGAAACTGCAACTAGCACTTTAGATATGCTTGCCCCACCTAGTTAATATTAATATTACCTACTATTATATACAGCTTTTAGCTAATATTTTCCTGCATTTCCTACACTTGTGTACTTGAAGTTTCAGTAGCCATGAAGGTTCCCCACAGCAAGAAAATATTGAACTAACAAATTTCAGTAACCCACTTGCCATGTTAGTTTTATTAGAAAACTCTACCTGTGTATGCACAATTTTATCACAGTAAAAGCAATAGGCTGTACAAGGATTAGTGCCAAACACAGGAAGATTACTTGCTGATAAGTCTAAACTTGTTATTGTTTCTTGAGGACTTAATATATTGGGAGTTTTTTTTGAAGGACTTGGATTTTTTGAAGCTAATGTAGGGTTTGATGTAGTATAGAAAAAGTTTCTACTATGATTTTCGGATATGATTGGGCTTATTCTATTTGCTTCAAATGAGTCGTCTGTGATATTTCTTGAATGGCTTGTGTATTTGATATCTTCAGTTTCTAGGTCTTCTCTTGGGGATGTTGCTGATGTGTCGTAAATGTAAACTAAGGGTTTTTGATTGAAACTCTTGTATTTTTTATGACAGAAAAGGAGCTCCGGGGTTAAGACGCCGATTGGTTGAGAGAATTTTCGGTTGTGGGTGTTATCTAGGGATGGTATGATGTCATTTAAGGAAAACTCTTGGAAAAAAATTTTAGCCTTTGATTCAGTTAAAAGAGACTTGTTTTGGATTTTCGGGATAAAAGATTGGGTGGATTGTGTGGATGGCTTGGTGTGGTAGTTAGAATTTGGCTGAAGTTTTTTGCTATATGACATTGTGCCGTTAAATGTATTTAATTAAAGTTAAAAAGGTTAGAAAATGAGAGGGTTATGAGGTTGAAAGATTTAGGTTGAGGAAAGCTAAGTGGATGTTAAGGGATTATAGGAATACGATTATAAATTAAATATTACATAATAAATGCTATTGTGTATAATCTGCTGAAAATTCATTCTAGCATAAAATCCATAGTATATATTTAACACCCACGATTGATATAAAAAATAAAAGCATATCATTAACACTTTAATTAAAGAAAATAAGCATTTTATTTCATAGACATTCTCGCGTTCATAGTTAAGGTTCTCATCTTGATAATCAATACAGCAATAAGGACAACTAAGTACTAACTGTAAGCTAAATGCATACCTTTAAATCATTCTTCATCAGAATCTAAAAATTATAATTTTACTCAACTAATCATTCTTAATTGTATCTTTTTAACTAATATTTTTTTAGTAATTTAAACATTGATTCTCAAAAGCATTTTACCTAAGCAAGAAATCTTTATGGTATATGTCCTTACAATCTAATTAAATAGCATAATCTCTTTGTCTCGCCTGAAGTTTATCAATTAGCAAGGCAATTAAACTCAAAAAAAATATTTTATTTTTTGTTAATATTATGAATCATGAACATTTTAAAGTTAATATGAATTATATTTAGCTTAGGGCTTACTTAGGG
>MPUH01000182.1:0-88959 GCA_001970955.1 Stentor coeruleus | reverse complement strand
TCTAGGAAGTCTTTATTATAATTTAAATGAAGAGAAAAAAGCCTTAGAACTTTACGAAAAATGCAGAAGCTTAAGTGAAAAAAATTTAAACTCTGATTATCCACATTCATCCAGACAATGAGCATATTATATATCCTTTAGGGTCAACAATAGTTGTAAGACATGTAGTATCAAGAGCTCAATCTTTCTTACGCGGACATGACCAGAGAGTATCATGCATAACAGTCTCGCGCTCAGGTAATTTTCTTGCCAGTGGCCAACAGACACACATGGGCTTTCAAGCAGAGATAATCATTTGGAACTTCCAATCTCATGCAGCCTTTCATAGAATGAAGCTTCACAAAGTTATGATTCAATCATTAAGTTTCTCCTGTGACGAATCTTACTTAGCTTCACTTGGTGGGCAAGACGATAATATGCTTATAATATTGGAAGTAAGCACAGGAAAAGGCTTTTGCAGTACAAATATAGGCAATGAGCCAGGCTATGATGTACGCTTTTTGAATAATTCAAATAATAAACTTGTCACAGTACAGAATTTAATTGTCAAAATTTGGGAAGCTGATTATGTAGCAAAAAAGGTTAACTTTACCCTTGTCAATTTGGGTAACCTTAAAAGACAGATACTTAATGTAATGGTTGACCCTACAGATACCTTTGCTTATGTGGGCACACGAACTGGAGATATTTTAGAAATCAATTTGGAAAGGGCTAGTTATAAGCGTTGTGGACCTGTGAGGAAACTATTTTCACAAGGTGTCCAATGCTTGGCATTGATGAACAATGGAGACATTCTTGTTGGAGCAGGAGATGGGACTATTGCCAAGTTAGCAGGGCAAACTTTACAAGTAAAATGCCAAAGTGATGTATTGGGAGATGTGACTTCAATAAGCTTAACCCAAGATAACACACATTTTTTCCTAGGCTCAGGACAGTCTAACATCTACTTAATAGACTCAGATCAACTAAAAGCTGATTTGAGAAATACTTGCCACTACGAAAAAATAAATGACATAGCCTTTCCCAACAACTTCTCAGAAGTATTTGCAACCTGCTCACTAAATGATATCCGGGTGTGGAATTCTAGAAACAGACAAGAACTTCTAAGAATCCAAGTCCCAAATCTATAATGCTTTTGTGTAGGCTTCTCAGCTGATGGCAAAAGCATTATAAGTGGTGGAATGATGGTAAACTTAGAGCTTTTTTGCCGCAGACAGGTAAATTGATGTATGTAATCAATGACTCACATAGGCATGGAGTCACTGCACTTATTGGAACAATGGACTCTGCTCGCATTGTTTCTGGGAGCATGGAAGGCGAAGTTCGTATTTGGCGCATTGGCAAACAAACTCAAACTATAGATACAAACATGAAGGAACATAGAGGTCGTGTTTGGGCAATACAACTTAACAAAAACTAATGAACTAGCTGTTAGTGCTAGTTCAGATGGTAGTTGTATAGTATAAGATTTACGAACTCATACAAGGCTAACTTGTCTTTTTGAAAGCACCATGTTTAAGCAAGTTCTTTATCATCCTGATGAAAGTCAACTTATCACAACTGGTAGCGACAGAAAAATCACTTATTGGGATACTTTTGATGGATAAGCTATAAGAATGCTAGACGGATCAGAAGAAGGAGAAGTGAACGCTCTTGCAATTAACAAAGAAGGAAACCATTTTGCATCAGGGGGGAAGACCAAGTCGTTAAGATTTGGAGCTATGATGAAGGCATAGTGCTATATGAAGGCATTGGGCACTCTTCAACTATTTTTAAAGTAACTTTCAGCCCAGACCAAAGAAATCTTATTAGCGTTGAAAATAAAGGGGCTATTTTTATCTGGAATTTACTTAAATAATTATAATAAGTAACTTAGTTAGCAATCTCTGGATACAAAAAAAGCCTTATAGATTTAAAAAAATTGAATCTTTTAATATTTATAGGATTTAAGTAAATTGCAAATTGTAATAAATAGTATTAAGTCGAATAATATCTAATAATGGTTTCCGAAAGTTTAAGCGCACTCTCAGTTTATGGCCACAAAAAATTCTTGTAATTTATAATAAAAAAATATTAATGTCTTAAGTTTTTATAGATCTTCCAAATATCCTATATAATCATTTTATTTTAACTAAAGCATATCTATTTCCAGCAATCCTTATGATTTTTAATAGCTGTTCTATAATATAAACTATAGTGAGTCATATTATAATTAAACAGTTTTTAAAATTGTATTATAATTAATCAATTTAAAATTTACAATTTCCAACTAGTCATCCCTTACTCTTGTTAATTACTATAATATCCTTTATCTCATAGTTTTATCTCACAAATATGACAATGGCAAAGTCGTTTCAATTATATAAACATCTACAACTATCTCAAAGAATCAATTCAAACTCTGTCAATGCTATAAATTTTCACTTATACTAAGGCTAATTTAACTAAAAGTAAACTCAAAAATTTTCACTATGCAGTGCATAGAGTTTTATCACACTTTATACCAACACTTTCATCTACATTGCTATCCAAATAGCAAGTTGTGATAAAATGTATGTCTGTGTCTCCTTTCTGCAATATCACACAAGATGCAAAGAATTTGAAGTTTTACTCATATTCTTCAGTGTTTTAAGATAAAGATGCAGTTCAATTTTATACTTCATCTTAGTTATATCTTTGTTTAATAGGAAATGCTAACTGCCTTGCTAACTGATGTAGTAGCATCTTCTTTGAGAACAGCTAAGGATCTGTGCTGTATGCATCTTTAGCTTTAAAAAATAGAATTGAATTTTGTATAGCAGTCTTGGTGTGCCTTACATTATTTATTAGTAATCAAATGAGGTAATTTTTAATCGATTCCTCACTATAACTTTTCTTACTGATTGGCTTTAATATTGGGTGGGATTTCGTAAGTATTTTCTTTAATACTATTATACATGTACTAAGCTATTTTATTTAATTCTAAATTTGTTAGCCAAAAATTATCAAATTTTAATTTGTAGTAGGGTTTTCCTGCTACCAAACATTATTCTTATTTTATATTAAAAAGTATGTTATCATGCTTTTCCACTTTATCTAACCTTCTCCAGGCTAAATTTTTCTAAATCCATTAATCTATCTTTATCTTCATTCTATCTACATATGGCAAAGATCTTAATTTTTCAATTCTATCTCATAACTATAAGTTTATTCTTCACATCTTGATTTGCATTAATAAATTAAAACCTTTAACTTCGCCAGTCAACTCTTTCTCATCTTTTAAGTTTTATATAATTCCTTTATATTTCACAGATTCTAAACCTTTCAATTACTTTTACTAAAGTAGGTTCTTCAATTATCTCTTTTTGAGCCAATCATTGCATGTAAAGTTCTTATCTTTCGAAAAGGTGTATATTAACCTTAATCTTAAATACTCCCAACAGTCGATTTTTATCATCTCATAACCCTTGATGGATACCATTGAAATAATATGCATTTCGGAGGGGCTTTTTGGCAAACTTTCAAGGGTTTCCAGATGAATTCAAATTCTTTCGACCAGCTTCTCACAAAGGAAGCTTTAACTCTGGCCGAAGTGCTAGATGATGACAATGTCATTCAAGAATTAAGAAACCAAAACATTAAACTGCATGAATTGTAAGGGATATTTAGTCTAAGTCGTGAAAAATTGCTTGAATTAATCCAGCTTATTACAGTTTATCCTCCAGAAGAGGCTGATCATAAGAGAGGACATAAGCATCCATTTATAGCATCAGAGCTTTTTGGCTGTGATTCAACCCATCTCTATAGCCAGTTCTTTAATGATGATGACAAGGAGCTTTTAACTGTGTTTTTTCAATTCTTAGACAACTCTGATATCAACCCTACACTTGCAGGGTATTTCAGCAAGTATGCAATCAGCTTAATTATTCGCAAACCATCCATTACTGTATCATTTCTGCATGAGCATGATTATATAAAGCAAATCGCAGCCAAAGTTTTTTCAAAGTCAATCTCTGATTTGGCTGTAAGGATTCTAACACTTGAAAGCAGTGAATCCAACTTTTGTTATGAGCCTCGAGCTAAGCTTCTTTCTTGTATCATCTCAAATTTCTCATCTTCTGATTCTCTTTTGCTTAATTTTTCAGCTGAGATTATTTGTGATTTGTTATCAAGACCAACTGATACTAATTCATGGAAAGAATTAGTTACAATCATAACTTTAAACAATAATGCAAGTATTTTAATTGATGCTGCTACATCTATTGATCCAAAAAAATCTTGTGCAGCTATTCGTGTTCTTAATACAATTGTAAGTTCAACATCATGCGATTTTATGTTAAGAGTTCCTCCTAAGCAAAATGAAGATGATTCAATAGTCCTCCAAGAGTTTGAAGAGGTTACTGATTTCTGCAAGCTCATGAGTAATGCAATTGATTTGCTGGTAGAAAGGCTAGAAAGACCGACAAAATATTTTGAAAGCACATTAAAAAATACTAATATAGCGATTTTAGGTGAAGATAGGCTGAAAATTGTTGACTTCCTTCATAGTTGTATAAAAATCAACATTAAAGTTTTTGAGCTGAAAATAATTTCAAGCAAAGCAATTTCTTGTATCGTTGACTTGTTTTTTAATTTTGAAATGAACTCTATTTATCATACTCTTGCCGAACAGGTTTTTAGTTCTATACTTAAATTTAAAGGGGAAAACGACTGTTTTTTACTAGCACTTTTGGAAAGCAAGCTTGTGAATAATATTATAAGTAATCCTGGAGTAAAAGGCTACTCTGGCCATGTAACGAAAGTTGCCAATCTTTTAATTAAAGCTCAAGAAGACGTAAGGAATAAATTAAAGACTATCGAAGGTTGGAGTCAGTTTGTTTCTGGGTATTTGAAAGTGAGAAATGAAGTTGAGCTTATGTCTTTAGGAGAGAATAAAAAAATTGAAATAGAAGGGCAATTTAAGGAAGGAGATTATCTTGCGAATTATCTTAGAGGTATTATTACACCTATCGCTGGCAAGCCGAAGGAAGAAATTGTTGAAATCAAAAATAATAAAGAGGAAAAGGTTGAAGGGATTGAAGCCATCAATGATAAAGAAAATAAAGCTGATGAGAAGCATGAAGAAAAGGTTGAAACAGAAAAAATATTGGAGATTAAAGATAAAGAAAATGTTCAGGTAGTTGAAGAGAAAAAGCAGGTTAGCTTAGAAAGTGAGAAAGATGTGAAAAATAGTGAGTTAGTAAAAAATAATGCTGAAGAAACCGTCGAACTTAAGGATACTAAAATAGAAGATAAGAAAGAAGAATCAAATGAAGAAACCAAGGAGGATGAAAAAGATATATTTGAAGATAAAAAGGAAATAGAAACTGAAAAGCTTATTGATGAAGAACCAAAAAAAGAAATGGAGTTAAAAAAGTCTGAAGAGGAGGAAATTAAAGTTCAAGTTAGAAACTATGATTCTGAATACTGGAGATTCGGCCCTTAATAATTAGGATAAATGCTAAAAGCATAGCTTAATATCATATACTGTGTTTTACTTCTTTAATTAAAATAAAAAATAGTCTACTTGCTATACTTATAATTTATGAAATAGGTGAGAATTCAGTTTTAGTAAATTAGTTTAGTTTGATATTGGTATATTTTTAATTAACTTCTTCAAGGATTTTGATAAAGCTATCATAAAATATATGATTTTTTGTATCTAATCTACTAAAGTTCAATTAAGATTTTCAGCTGAAATATAATTATAATAAGAAAGATAATTACTTGGAGAATTTTAATATTATTGAATTAAGAAAATATATATACATACTTTTATGATGGAAATAAGCATAAAACCTGAAATAATATGCATTGGTAGAATTGTAGAATGTAGAGCAGAAATTTTACACAAAATACAAGAAAAGATTGTGGTTAATTTATACTATCGATTAATAAAGATAATTTTAATAATAAGTCGAATGACTAAGATTATTGACTTAGATTATATAACCCAAGATTTAATATTCCGATCGATAAGTCTATAATTAAATATGAATGAGTAAGTCTTTAAGCAGTATATGCTTACAAAATAGAAAAATGGGGTTTTAAGCTTTCCTACTTTGTAAATCTACTGTAAGATACTACTTGAAACATATATTTTTTCTGGTCTAGGTAATGAAGAGCATAAGATCTATAATTTATGATAGATTTTATCAAGAAATTAAAATTAGAATTACCATGTTTATATGGATCACTTTATGCATCCTATAATCTTGTTGAAGAATTTATAGTCAAGGTTCAGAATGTATGGGATCATAAACTATATATAATTAAAGGAAATTTCAAAAAATAATGTATTAATATATTTATATAATGATAAAAGGATTGCTATATTATTTGGGATAAATTTTCAAGGAAAATTAAAACAGAATATCTAGAATCCAGAATTGACTCTTATGCTACTAATGATAGAAAGGTATAGAAAATCTATGATGGGGTATTTTCTGATAAAATAATTTAATATTATATCTATCTCTTCGGCTATCAGTGATGAAATTCCTAGACATCAGTTCATCAAGATTCTAAACAAAATTTATAATTACTAAAAATATTTTGGTATAAAATCAACCAGCTTCCCTCTCATTGAACTTATGTTCGGACTTAAATTTATAATTATATGGAAAAGTATTGATAAGCAAAAGATGCATGAATCCTAATACAACCATAGAAAATCTGATAATTTCAAAGTCTGAAGACTCATATACTGAATTTTGGGAGTAATTTTAAAGTTCTTGAAAAGCATTTTTATAAACTTTTAAGCAGTGTCCAATTTTTAGAAAATGCATCCTTATTTTATCTTTAAATACATTTCTTATAAACCTTCAAACTAATTAATTTATGTCTTAAATCATTGGTTCCTAATTTTCGAGTAAATTCAATCACCTCTAATTAAATTAATATTAAGAAATAATGATTCCTTGGCATCTTTTATATTTTAACCCTTAAACATGATGCTATAGCTCTAGAAGGTTGCTGTAAGATTCTTTATTCAATTTTTAATATTAATTCAATACTCATTGAACCCATTTTAATGCTATCAATCTAATTATGGAACTTTAGTTAATGGATAATTTATTTGCTGATTCTCTCAATGTAGAATCCACTTTAATATATTCTTCAATAACTTTGAGCTTTATTTATGATTGATCATTTTGCTTTAACTGCTTCCGCCAAAATAGCATAATAATCTTTCAAATTTATTATAAGTCTAGGTTATCTGAAATGAAATTATATTTGATTAGATGAAAGCAAATACCCTAACTAAGCTATCATGGATTTAATACTTTTTAAATGAGTAAAAGTAAAAATTATGGTTTTCTGATTACTAGATATAATTAAAGCATAAGAAATTGAGTATTATTATATAATTAATATAAAATTCAATACTATTTTTGAGATTAAAAGCAATTAATTAAAAAAACATAATAGCAATAGTAAAACCTATTTAAATAATATGCCTAAGTAGTACAAACAAATAAAATATAAAAAATATATTGCTCTGTTAAATTAATTATTATGATCTCATGTCATCATATATTTTTGAAATATTTATCATCCAGAATAATGACTATTATAAATCTGCAGAATTTGCTTATAAAATTTTATGCAAGTTTAGGCTGATGATTTTATAAATACCTTTCACTTATTAATAATTTATAATATCTAATAAATTTCAACTTCTTCAATTTTAATTTCTTATACTTTTAGTATTTAACTTTCAATATACAAATTTACAAATTATTTTATTTTTGCTTAAGATTTAAAGCCCATAAAACTAATCATTATTATTAACTAGCAATCATACCATATTTCAAATATGGAAATGCATGCTGAAACCACTCCCCCAATACCCACCCATTTCTCACTGAATTGTTTCCCTAGTACTTTATAAGGAATTAAAGCTCCATTAGACGCTATAATCAAATCTCCAATAGTTTTAGCAATTTCCAATATCATTTTCCTCCTAGTCTGTGAAAGCTCATCTAAGTTCTCAACAACCCATCTTGTAGTTTTACCAATTGATGTTTCTTTTAGCATAGCTTCTCTAGCATAACTTTTCATCATTTCTTGAGAGCAATTTGTTAGTTTAAATATCAAAGCAAACACCCAAGCTGTTGTTGATGCTTTAGTGAATTCTCTATGATCAAATTCTATTATTTTATATGCAGAAAGCACACTAAGATTATCAAAGAGCCATCTAACACACATGGAGGCGCTCATTAAAATAGTGAGAAATTTTGTAAAATTGTCGAGAAAGTCCTTTTTAATAGAGTTGCGGATGTTGTGTAATTCAAGAAAACTCTTACCTAGACGGAATATTTGTCTTGAAAGTCTTGCAGCATAAGAAAGATTCATGAATCTTATTGTAAATTTATTGGAAACTATGGATTTTTGGAACCTTCCGAAGTACTGGATTACTTTGAGGACTTTATCTCTTCCTTCAGCTTTTTCTAAAAAGCGCAGTAGCTTCTCCATATTTTATATCCAAAATTACTCAACTTAGCAGCTTAGTTTTTTATATTATAAAATTAGGACTGCTTCTTATCTTGATTTCCTACTTGAAAGTGTTTGTAAATGTTTTTCCACATCTTTTCTTGAAGATATTTTTCGAGTATTTTTTCCTCATGAGATTTTGTGTACTCCCATTCAGTAACTCCACTTGCAGGCTTATTATCAAACTGTTCGTAATAATTTTCTTTGCTTTTCTTGTGAATTTCTGTAAGGATATGCTGCTTTCGTGTTTCTTGAATCCACTTATCACAGTAATCACAATAATACTTTGGCATATATTTAATATTATAGCTAATCTCACTCGAAATAAGACTATAAAACATACTTATATGCAACTATTTCACACGATCATTCATTTTCTTGTATTTTATTTAATTTATGTTGAACAGTTGCATATATAAATATTCTGTAATAGAAAATAGAGTATTTTGCCGAATAAATTCACAAAGCAAAAATATTTGATAATGCAAAAATCATACTAGCATATTCTCTTGTGAAGGGTCAATTTTTCAATCTGATATATTTTCAGATATTTTCTTTTTATAAATCTATCAGGAATTTATATTATTTTCGAGGTTAGCTTGATTTTTGTTATAGGAGGAACTTTGAAATTAAAAAAATTAGCATCAAAATATCCATTTTACTTATGATTTCACTAATATTTACGATTTAAAGTAGTTTCTTGCGTATTCTACCACACTAATTAACTTTAAAGCTCAAATCATTTCTCATACAAATAAAAAGATTCTATTTAATAAAAATATGCTTAGATGAAGATTCGGCAATTATTTGGGCAGAGAATTATGGCAAAGATTTGCCCTATCTATGCTATGGGTCCTATCTAAGTGATATAGATATTAGCAAATCTAAGGCTAAAAGATTTCTTTGAAGGCAGGCACAATTTTTGAAAATTCCAAGCTACTAATACGCACTATTTTGTTTCGTTATACTCAAGTGCATGATAAAATATTTTTTATTTTATTATTTTTTTATGAATTTTTACTGAAACAACTGTTAAAGATACTGGCTTTAAATACAATTTTCAACAATAACAGCAAGTCATTAGTTTTCAAAATAACGTGAATTATCAACATGCCTATTTAATTAATCTGGATAATTTATTGGTGAAGTAGTTGATAACTCGAAATAATCCTCATGACTGTTTTATTTAAATTGTTCGTGATAGAAGTAGAGCTTGCTTATTAGAAGTAATCGAAAGAATAGTTAAACCGAAGACTATAATTTGTGATGATGAATTGAAAGCCAATATTATTTATTAAATATTTTGCCTGAATATGAGATTTAAGGCCATAAAACTGTAAATCATTTAAGAAATTTTGTCAATCCAGATGATAATAAAGTGAACACTCGAAATGTTGAAGTCTTTGTCTGTATTAAGCGAAACTTAAGAAAAAGATAATGTAGGTATTCAAAATTATAAGATTATTTCGGGAGAATTTCAATAATAAAAGATTTGTGAACCTAGCTTATTTGAGGCCTTTATCACAAATATTAAGAATTTCACTAAATAACTTAGGATAATTATTTTTATATGAATAAATATTCATCTCTATGGAGCAAATAAAATATGATTAATGATTTTTAAAATAATATTTATTTAGAGAAAATTTACTTATGTCAAAGCTCCTCTTATAATCAAAAGCAAGCAAGCAATGCTTTGAAATCATTAGTATATGGTTAATTATGAGAATAATTTTTATTAACCAAATGATTTTAAAAAATAATATTAATACATTAGTCAACCTGCTTAAACTGCATTTATTATAAAGATTACATCAAAGCTGCAATTGCTTACCTTCTATTTATTTTATCATCAAACATCCTAGTAATCACTCATTTATTACTAATTCTTACTATATTAATATATATACAAAACATAAACTCACATAATCTAAACAAGAGTTGGACTTTCATATCGATTTCTTGCAGTCTTTGGCATTAGACGCTTTTCACTTTTCACAGGGGTAATATTCCTTCCAAAATTCTGAACAGGCTCTTTAGACTTTATCATAAACTCTTGTTTTTGTATAATTTTGTCTTTTATCGCTTTTTGTTGCTGTAGATGCTCACAGCGTGACTCAAGCTCTTGTCTTGTACAATCAATTTCCTTTAAATCTTCATCTAAATCTCGAATGTCTTCATTAAGTCTATCAATTTCTAAATCTTTGATTTCAAGAAGTTCCTCAAGTTGTGAATTCCAGTTGTCAAGCAAAGAAATTTCTCTTTCAATACTCCTAACATGCTGCAAAAGTGCTTCAGGGTTTTTTCCTGATTTTTCCAATATCAAGCAGGACTTATAATGCGCAATAAGAGTTTCTAAGTAGTTATCCTCAACTGACTCAGCGATAATTGGAGCTCCGAAACTCTCACCTCTAAAGTGATTCATATCTCGACTCATATGAAGAAATTATATAAATATAAAGCTATCTATACAAGCCTAAGGAATTTTAAACTTATAATAATCTATGCTTTTATATAGAAGCATATATACTCCTGACTTGTAAAGCCATTAACCTTGCACTTAAATATTAGATTTATAAATCTTAGCCACAAATGGCCTCTTTAGTAGTCACAGAAGAAAAGAACTTCAATCACATCCTTCGTATCATGAATACCAATATCAAAGGTAAACAAAAGGTAATGTTTGCACTTACTGGAATCAAAGGGATTGGCAAGCGGTTTTCAAATCTCGTGCTGAAAAGAGCTGGTGTTGATTTAAATAAGCGTGCTGGTGAACTCACCGAAGATGAAATTAACCAGATTGTGACAATTGTCCAGAATCCTGTGGAACATCAGATTCCTGAATGGTTTTTGAACAGGCAATGTGATGTCGTCACAGGTGTGAGTAGTCATGTGGCTGCAAACAACTTGGATGCCAAATTGCGTGAAGATCTGGAAAGGATGAAGAAAATGATGTTGCATCGTGGGTTAAGACATTGGTGGGGACTTAGGGTTAGAGGACAGAAAACTAAGACCACTGGCAGGAAAGGCAAGACTGTTGGTGTTAGCAAGAAGAAGTAATAATAGCAGATTAGCTTTTCATATAGGGTTGATTTACAGATTATTTGGAAGTGGGTTTGAGCTGAGCTTTGATGATTTTAAAGTTTTGAGTGAGAAATTCTGAAAATTTTGGATTTGTATGCTGAAATGAGAATAGGGTAATAAAGATTTAGTACGAGTTGGTGAAAATAATTTTGAAAGTTGTTAGTAGTGTAATTTGTGGGTGCATTTTATTCTTGCTTGTAGTAAATTGAATTGAAATAACAATAATAATATGAGAGATTATATAACAATAAGGGTAGCAATTTGATGCAGAAAAAGTATTAAAGCTGGATTATTAATTGGCAACTACCTTCCTTCGCTAAATACTTGTCTAGTATTTGAACTAATCTTAATACTAAGCAGTTAAAAATATAAAAATGCTTTATGCTACAATAAAATAGAAACCCATCATAGTCAAAATGCAACAAAATAGCATTGAATTATACATGTATTCTTAGAATATACTCTATCTTCTCTTCATATAATTTATAAGTAGATAGTTTATTGAATATAATTGCTTGCTCATACGCTACAATAAACAAGTGATAGTATTACTTTAATGGATTTATAAGCATAACTATATAAACAACAAATTAGTTTTATTAATCACGAAATCCTTTAAATGATAGAATAATTAAATTTTTGATCTTTCCTGTGAGAGGTGCGACTAATAAACTTTATCTCGATAAGTTCTAATCCATTATCAGTCTATTTTCCTCTTTCCTCACTCCATTTTGAAAGAATAATTTGCATCAATTTTATCAAATCTTTCAATTAAATTACTAATAATTTTAAACTTACTGTTTCTGTAAAGGTAAGAAAAGCTTAAACTCTGGTGGGAGCTCTTCTTCCGAATACAGTCTGTCTGAGAAATAAATCCTCCTAAGTCGGCAATTAGCATGTAACTGTACCCTCAAAGTCTCGATATAGTTTGTCCCATATGCTCTTCTAGTAAAATCACTCAAGTTAAACTGGATCTGATTCCATCCTTCATCAAGTCTCATAGGCATTGTGCAAATAAAAGGCTTAACTCTTGTTGTGCTCTGATAATTCGAAGCTCGAAAACGTCTTCTTATGTTTTTATCATCTAAAACCTGGACTTCGAATGTAAAATATTTCTTCAAATTCTTAATAATCATGACTAGAAATGGGAGCTTTATGCCTAAAGTTTGATTAGGATCGGCAGGGCATGTTATGTATGTGGTTGAAACATTTGTTCCCATAATTTCAAGCACTGAACTTTGAATGTCTGTATCTGTTATTCGCTTGATATGCCCATTTCTCACACTTTTGTCCCAGATTTGTAAAGGTTTTGCACCAATACTGTAGAGGATTGAAAGAAATCCTGACTGAAATGTGTTCTTAAACATCCTAGTAACTGTTATTATTATTAGAATTGATTAAATAGGACTGAGATGTTAGAGTTAAAAAGACTGGTGAAATTGAATGATTTGTAGAGCTGTGGAATTGAGAATTGTAAGAGTTAGGATGATAGCATTGAACTAGCCGGTTAGGTGAATACTTAAAAAAGAATTGAAATTTTCTAAGGAAATAAGTGGAGCTATGGATAGAGTATTGAAGATGCAGGCAGAAAAGCTCTTTTACCAACTTGAATGGTACTAGAATAAAGGAGTATATTAAAAAGAGAAATTATAAAAGTTGAGAAAGCTAATAAAATTTTGGAGAAAAGGAGTTTTTGATAAAGCGATGAAATTTAGATGCGAAGTTAAGATTTTTCAGTAAGATGTAAGATATGATTATTTTAAGAATTGGTATTTTTAGTAAGTAAAAATAAATTCATTTATATATCAAATAATTAAGATATGATTTCTATAAAGTGCAATTGCATGCAATTTAATTCGAATAATAATAAAAATTATATGGATGCACATGCATTTTCCTCCGCTCATTTGAAATTAAACTAAATACTTTTCTATTGTATGAAAATCCCAAACTCACCCTGCATTTAAACTAAAAGTCATCTTTGACATTAAATTAATTAGCAATCTAATTTTAAATCTCTTAAACTAGATTTTTCCTTCAATTTCATTATTATCATCATCAAAATCTTCTTTTCTATCTACCTAAAATTAAAAAAAATTAAAAACTTTAAGCACTCCAAAAACTTCAACATCGTCTTCTTAAATAATTCTGAAACAGCTGCAAAGTCATTATCAAAAATGTTGTATTAAAATTATCATATGAGTACAAATTTGTTTATGCACAGAAGGGTTCGAAGTTTAAACAATAATAGAGGCATTAAAATCAATTTCACTCACGATGAAGAGCGTCAAGAGCTTGAAAGACTAGGAAACATAAAACATTCTAAATATTTCGCTGTAGATACAAAATGGTTCAACGCTTGGGTCAACCATATGGACGGAGGGCCAGATCCAGGTCCGATAAAAACTACATCTCTTATTTTAAACGGTAAAATAAAGTCTAACCTGCGCTATGGTCCAGACTACCGTATCTTAAATTTACAACAATGGATTTTCCTTCATGCCAAATACGATTCTGAGCCTCCACTTAAGCTTTTGAATCCCTTTGTAGACACAGCTATTTCTAAAGACTGCTGTATAGCACACTTTCTTGCAGCTCCAGTAACTGAACGCATGGGTCCTGAGATTTTTACAGCTAAGAGTCAAGAAGTTAGATGTGTCGATAATAGTTTCCCTTTGGGAATATCAGAAAATCCATCTCAGGAACTTGGTGACAGGACATTTTCACAGAAAAAACTCATATTCAGTGTGCAGCTGCCTGAAAAATATAGCTACATTATGGCTGTGCTCAATGCTTTACTTAGCAAGAAAGAGGTCTGTGAGTTTTTTTTGACCAAAAAAGGTGGCCCGCTTACTAGGATAATAAGGTTTTTTTTGACCAAAAAAGGTGGCCCGCTTACTAGGATAATAAGCAGCTTGGTTGCTATGATTATAAGTAAAAATTATACAATTATCATTTCTAACAAACTCACTGAGTATTTAAATGATATTGACTATTGCAGACTTGGAACTATAAAATCAGATAGCCACTCAGACAAACCAATAGGTAGTTTTCTAAACTTTTTTTTTGACAGAATTGATGAAGAGACCAACTCAGCATTTTTTCAAGACCTGTCTTCGGTCGTGTTACAGAAAAATTACTCTTGTTCAGCTTGTCAAATGTCTAAAATAAAACAAAAAGCATTGTTTACACTTGAAATTAGCGTGCACAAATCAATACAAGAAGCGCTTACTTTTCTTACAGAGCCTATAAAGAGCAAAAACAAATGCAAACAATGTAGAAATGTTATAACGAAAAAAACAGAGATTTTTCAAACTTCACAGCTTTTGGTTATTAATATTAAAAGATTTAGGGAAATTCCATATAGACATAAGAACTCAGCATACACAAAGATCACAAAGAATTTTGAAATTTGTAGGAAAAAATATACTCTTTGTGCAGTGATTTCTCATGATGGAGAGGCTGATGGGGGGAAATATTTATGTTACTGTAAAAGAGGTAAAACTTGGTACTTGTGCTGTGAAAACGGAGTACTAAGAATACCTCTGGCTGAGGTTTTAAAGAAAATTGCCTTTCAGTTAGTGTATTTTATTAGTGAATAATGGCATTTGCTTATGTTTAGGTAAACACACTACAGTATGTGTAATAAATTAAGAAAATAATATGAAATATTGTATGTTGATTGATTTAAGTTATATGAATTATGCTATTACTTATGCAGCTGATTATTAAAACTATTTTCAATATTATTAGTGTTATAATATGATTAATAATGACATTTAGTATGAGTTATTGAAGTTTTGATCATGATATGCATTATTTAGTAAGCTATATATTTGATAAAAGTTAAATGAAGTTTTATTTTGACTTATTTCCTAAAGTTAATAAAGAGAATAAAGAAATCCAAGAACTGGCCCATAAAATTCGAGTCCTCTCTTATAAGCATCTGAAAAAGCAAATGTCACTTCTTCATTATTAACATAAGGAAATTCAGTGAATTTTCCTGTAAATAGTTGCTTGTTCAAATCAATATATTGTATATAAATTGAATATCCGCTCTCAAATTCTAACTCAGGAAGCATAATATAACTTTCTTTTCCTCTAAATCTGGCATTCAAATTACAAAAAGGTCTATTCATTTCTTGATTCATAACATAAACATTTACATTTATTTCATCAAGAGTTCTAGATCCTGCTAAAATAATGCCACATAGTTTCACTGGAATATTTGTATTAACAATGAGACAAATAATGGAATTTTCTCTAGTGTCAACTTTATAGCATTTTTTGTCAACTGCCGTTGTCGGATATATAGTTGTAAACCTTCTTATTTCTCTAAAATTTGGATATTTAATTGAGTTAATATTTTTTCCTGTATACAATTCCGATATAATTTTCATTTTGTGCTTGAGAGTCAGACCAATAAAGTTTTGAAGAGAAAGTGGTGAATTTTCATCAATTCTAAGTTCACTCGCAAATTGAAGCAAATATTTCTCAAGATTGAATTTATCTTTCAAGTAAATAAAATTAGGATTTTGATTAATGCAGTTGGGACAAAGAGCTTGGTATGGATTTTCTGTATAAAATACATTTGCAGGAGAATTAGAACAAATATAGCATGTAATATTTGTATCAAGATAGTTAATAGCTCTTACAGAACGCTTATGGAGTTTAGGGAAAGAGTCATTTATACACACCCCATTTTCATTACAATCTTTGCAGTATCTTAATAATTTGCTGCATGTGGAGCAAATTATGCAGTTGCACATCCAATGAAATGGTAAGTTTTCCAAGTTTATTGGATTACCTTCAATGCAGAACATGCATTTTAAAGGTTTATAAAGTGTTTCTATTGGAAAGGGAATCGTGGATTCTATGGTTGCTTCTATGCTTGCTAAGCAAATAGTACATTTAGAAACTCTTCTTGAACAGTTAAAGCACATAAAATGCGAGCAACCAAGCTTCATAGGCATTCTTGAGCCCAAATGAAATAGCCTTCCACAGATTTGGCAACCATAATTTTCTAAACTATTTCTGGAATAGTTATTCATTAGCAGAAGTTCTATAAATGGTTTAGGTGAGAATTTCCTATTTTCTGCAATAAACTGAGGTATAGCACTAAATACAAGGTTCTTTTCATCTCCAGTCAAACTAAAATCCATATAAAATTTTATGAAATTAGCAGGGGCATTTATAGATATATCTAGACTGTTATCCTCACGGCATCTATCACAGCATAAAGTCAATTTACCAGGAGAAATACTATTTGCATCAGTATCTCCATGCACAGAACATTTTGTACTGGTAGTTAAGTATAATTTCATTGCATAGAACAAATTTAGAATTGTATTTAATTTGCCATTGAGGGATAGTTTGATAATCTCTCTAAATTCTTTACTGAGGTATTTCTTAGACCTAGTAAACTCAGTGAAGAGCTTGCGAACTATAATTACTGAAGCCTGGCTTAGGGAAGTACTACTCATGTTGCATAAGGAGCAGACACCCCGAAAGCTTTGGGCATTAAAACCTATTGCATCTGTATCATGCTCTAAGCATCTCAACTGGATTTTCTCTAAGTAATTTATCAAACCAGGTGACTCTGTAAATTCTTCAAAATTACGATTATCTTCACCATCGCCAGAAGGACATTGTACGATACCTGAAGTATTAATCATATTCTTTATGCAATCTGAGCAATATATATGCCCACAGTTAATAGTCTTTGGTCTGTGAATATTTAGGTCGTATAGCTCATTGCAAATGCTACATGTTTTGTCTGCCATAATTATTTACACAAATAATCTAAAATTTTATATCTTTAGGGTCTTTGAAGAATAACTATAAATAATTTAAGCTGTTTATTTAATGGAACTAAATAAAGAAATTTTGCATTTAGAATAGTTAAGAATTTTAACTAATCATCTTGCTCAAATAGAATATTATTATAATCATCATAGTAGTAAATGTATTAGTAATTAAAATTATACGAAATGGTCTACATTTAGAAAAAAATATGAAATTCAGTTAAAAATATAGCAGATAGTATTCTTGAACTAGAAGACTATGGAAAAATATTTTATATTGCTTATAGCTATTATTTTTAAACGATTTATAAGCTTTGCTTGAAAATGCATTAAATTTGATTATATACATGCGATTTAATATTTTTTTAATCATTCAATGGATTAAAGTTAATAAGAATCAAATACTTAAACCTAAAGGCTTACTTCTCTTGATTGAATCTCTCTTTACTTAAAAAATAAGTAATCTTAAATTTATTAAATGCTTATTTTTAGTATATTCCTGGGTAATAGTAGCAATAAATAGTCTTTAAATTATTATTTCATTTAGAATTAAAATAGCCTCGCTATTTTTGTCTCAGCCAGTCAAAAACTCATTAAGCTTGTTGAGGAAAATGAAAACTTAAACTCTTAATAATTAGAATCATCAAGAGTTAATATCAGTGCAAATTTATATGATTGCTCTAAGGGAAAATATTATCTTCTTGCTGAACTAGAAATTAAGTTATAATAATTTGAAATATTTGAGAGGAAGTGAAAACAGGAAAATAGATAATTAGTATTAGTTAGGAATTATCGCTTGACTATTGTCCAGCCCTTGTGAAAATAGATAATAATGGACACAGACTTTTAGAAATGAATAAGACCCAAAAAGTAGATATTGAAGGCATTTATTATAAAGTGTAAGAGATAATATTTTAGCATACTATCATAGAATTAATAAATAGATTCAGAGTTTTTAGCGTGAATAGAATCTCTTTATTGTCAAGAAAGATGAGATTGTAATTTAATAAAAGATTTTAAGATAGAATTATAAAGATTCATTCTTTGTTTAATAATTTTTTGATTCAAAAATATAGAATTATGGAGCCCTTTCCAAAAGAAACACTTTACAAACCAATAAATTAGATGCTTTTCATTGATATTAATCGAATCAACTTTAAAATTACCTTTCATTTGATGTGCAACTGCATAATTATATATTAATAAATCTAAATATTGGCATTATTGCATAATATTATTCAGAAGCATAATCTACTCTTCATACAGTAAATTATTAACATTTTGCAGAGATTGCAATGAAAAAATGCTTGCGAAAATTATTTTTCTCCTAAACTTAAAACTTACTGTAGAGCTATAAACTGCCTTGACACAAAAATAATTGCTTTAAGTATTTTGAGATCCCTGTCGAGTTTTTTTAAAACATAAAATTCATTCATGGCTAACTGCTCAAATTGTAGTAATCATCATAAAATTATCTCTCCTTGAAAGATGCATTCAATCTTGAAAAATATTCGATTCTGTTAAGGAATATCTGGAATTAATGAGAATTCAGCGCTTGTTCTTCAAAACTTTATTAGTTTAACTCTTAAACACAAAATAAAAAATTTATCAGAGCTTTATATAGTAAAAAGTTTAATATCAAGATATTAAAAAATAAGAAGGTTTGCAACTGTATATCCGATATTAACAATCGATAAAAAGAGTTATAAAGTTAATCCACAAGAAAATTCTATTTTTTCCTTTCATAAGCATTCCTATGAAGTTCTGTGGAATTATTTTAGCTTTGATGATACAAATTTTAAGGTTTATACTATGAATCGAGAAATGAATTAAACTTTTTGGAGAAATAATATCAAAATTAAAGGAAATGAGAATTTTGTTATGCTTTCTGATTAAATGCTATGACAATATATTGATTTGAACAGGCTGTTATTCACAGGAAAATTCACTGAATCAAATTGTGCTAATTAGAAGTAACTTTTACTTTTGAAAATACATATATAAAACAGATAGAATACCATAGACCTATTCTGGGATTTCTTTACTCTTTATTAATTTTTTAGAAAATGATTAAATTAAATTATCATTTTGAAATAAAGTTTATTTCACAGGATATTTAATGAATATTCATTTCTCATTTAAACTTACAGAAAAAGTTTAGATTGAAATAATTTACAACCCTGTTAAGGACAAGCTAAAAATGTGGTATATAATATAAATGAGTAAACTTTTAGATAAATGCTTTATCCAAAAGGATGCATAAAACAAAGAGAAGAATTAATGCCTCTTTCAAACTAGGCTCTCTTAAACCTTTTATTTGAAAAAGCCTAAAGTTGATATTTGAATCATGCTGCTTAGGAAAGATTGAAAATAGTGAAAATCATAGGAAATAATCATGAAGCGCAATTCATCATAAAAAATAAAGATACTACCAGATTTTTATTAACTTAGAACAAATATTAAATTTAATTGACTGAGGAAAATATACTAATTTTATGTTGTATAGAAAGCACACTATACCTTGAATGGTTCACAATTTAGTAATGTGACCCTATCAACAAAAGTTTAAAGGGGTTTATATTACCCTTTAGGGAAGGTCTAGATACTTTCCAAAATTTTTATAGGAAATCCTATAGTAGCATTTGCTGCAGGAATGTGCAAATTATTTTAGGGCGGACAATAGAATTTTCTCTCTTGTTGTAGAATTTGCTCTATTACTATTTTTTATCCAATTATGAATTTAAACTTTTAGATAATGCTCTATATTTCTAATAGTTATTAAAAAGTATTTTAAAAATTATCTTATTTGTTTTTTGAATGCTCATTAGCTTTAGGATTATGTGCGGTTCCAAAATGAGTTATTTGGGATTTAAAAATTCATAAATCATTTAATATTTAAATATATAATTAACACATATATTTATCATTAATTTTCGGTACAAGCTTTTTAGTAGATTCTTAAAGCTTACCTTCTTTTTAGCAGGCATAAAATTTTATAAAAAGTTAGGGTTATTAAATTAATGAAAATTTACTAACCTTAAAATAATTGGCATTTAATCTTAAAGAATGTTCCTAATTCTTATTTTTAGTCACTAGGCTTATTATATATAAAATAAATATATTTAAACTATCTGTGGAAATTTTATATAATCCAGCTATTCCGTGTATTTAAAGCAAATTTAAACTATCTGTGGAAAATTTATATAATCCAGCTATTCTGTGGTATTTGAAAGCAAATTTAAAAAAATTAGATTAAATAAAATTATCTAGATATTTATTCCAATAATGACCTAAGTGATTGTAAATGGAGCTATGGGAAAATCATTATTGTCATCAGTAACTGAGCTTTATTGCTGGAAAAGTGACTGATCACTATGCTAAATGGCCTTGCTAGTCCAAGAATGATTTCATTTAAACTTTTAAAGTAGTCAGCTGCAAATATCCTGCCTATTTGGTATATGCTTTATCAATTTTCGCATTGAAGTTTATATGTCCTTTGCTTATCCTTAATAAATGCTATAGAGGATAGTTGCATTAATTCGAGGGATTATTTTAAATACAAATAAGTTCTCAGCACAGATATTAAATCAAATTTTAAAATTTCTTTGCATTCTAAAAATTCAAGTTTTTTTTACTCAAATCTTGGATTCGAAAATTATATAAAGAGCATTAAAAACATAGATGTAGTTCACAAAAGGTCACAGTGGCTATAAAAAAAATTATATTCTGAAATACAAAAGTTTTAATGTCAAGCCCATCAAATTTTTAAAAAAACATGCCTAAATTTCCCAATAGTTAGTATGTTCGTCTTTCAAAAAAACTTTATATATTGCAATAAGGCTATTGATTTTAAGACTAATTAATAGCCATAATTATAATAATATGTCTTTCGCTTGCAACAAGTCCGGCTGTCCTAAAATTACTGAAAGCGAATGCAATTGCCCATTAAAGCTGCGTTTTTGCCCTGATCACATGAGAGATCATACTAGATCAGCCCTTTGTGATACAAGGAACATTTTAAAAGAGTATAATTCTGCTGTGAGAAAATATAAAAGAGCTCAAAAAAAGCTTGCAAAGGAAAAGGAAAAATTCATCAACATGGGCCATGAGATGATAATTGAAATCAATAAAATGCTTGAAAACGGAATTATATTTTTTGAAAATGAAATGAATGATCTCAAAAAAATGACGAAAACTTTAAATGTCAAGTTATTGAAAGAATTTATTCTAGACTACAGATTTGCTGAGTTTAATAAAAAAGAGTTTCAAGATTCGATTAAAAAATCAATGTCAGTCTTAGATTTTAATAGTATATGCATATTAAGCCCTTTTTACAAGTTTTAATCAAAATCATAAAAAGCATATATTGTTTACATACAACTTTGAAGGAATTCAAGAAATATTAAACAGCAAAAGATTAAAAATAGAAAATATATCAAAAGACATTGACAGTACTTATGTATTTTTATGTAAGCTTTAATAAGATTGTAAAACTAAATCAGGTAAAAAATATTAAGTCCGTGGCAAAAAACTGGGTAATTCATATGAAGATCATCTTATAAAGAAATATTCTGATGCTGCTTTAAATGCAAGTACCCCCTACTCAGGTATATTATAATTAGAATCTGCTGGTATACTTTATTTAGAAAGTAAATTCTACTCAGGTATCTTATATAAAGATAGTATCTTCAATTCAGGTTATCTTTATTTAGAAAGTATTTACAACATAGGTATCAATAATTCAGTTAGTAATTTCTAATTAGGTATTTCATATCAAGGCAGTTAATTATAAATAGGTATATCATATTCAGATGGTATTTTCTAAATAGGTAAGCAAGATTCAGATCGTATTATCTATATAGAATTCCTATTAGAGAGTAACTCTCACACAGGTATTTTTAATTTAGCTTGTATTATTTATATAGGTAAGACATATTAAGTATGTATCTTCTAGTAAGGTAGTTATCATTCAGCTGGTAATGCCTAAATAGGTATTATATAGTTAGAGAGTATTTTATATATAGGTAAGCTATATTTAGTGAGTATTTTCTATATAGATCTATCTCTAGCAAGTATTATTCACAAAGGTATTATATACTCAGACAGTATCTATTATTTAGGTATGAGATATTAAGTTGGTATGCTATATGCAGATAGTACCATCTAATCAGGTATTTAATATTTAGACAGTATATTTGATATAGGTATATTATATTTAGAAGGTATAATCATTATTTAGCTGGTATTTTATATGTAGGTATTCAATATTCAGATCGTACACCCTATACAGGTAAACTGTATTTAGAACGTATGATCTACTTAGGTATATTACACTTAGTTAGTATCATTAACATAGGTATTCTTTATTTAGAGAGTACATTTTAATACAGGTATTCTGTATTAAGTATGTATTAACTACACAGGTAGGACATATTTAGACAGTAAGTTTTATTTAGGTATTATTTATCCAGATAGTATTCTTTACATAGGTATAGATTATTTAGAATGTATTTCCTATTCAGGTATACTTCATTCAGACAGTAAAATCTAAAATAGGTATAATATAATTAGATTGTATAATTTACGCAGGTATAATAAATTCAGTGAGTAAGTTTTATATAGGTAAGCTATATTCAGTTCGTAAAAACTATGCAGGTATTCTCTATTTAGTTGGTAACATTTACAAAGGTATTTAATATTTAGAAAGTTTTGAAAAAGGTATTTTCAACAAAGGTATTTTCTACAAAGGTTACAAATAGGTAGAACGTATCTGATATTTAGCTCTTGAAAATTCTGCTGGTATTTTATATTTAGGTATTTGACATCAAGATGGTTTTATTTATGCAGGTTTTATATATTTAGAGAGTATTATTCATTTAGAAAAGCTTGGATCAGAGGGTAATTTTAATGTAGGTATGCTATATTTAGAAAAAAAACTGAAAGGTGAAGATTATTTAGAAAGTAAATTCTATGCAGAGAGTATTTTCTATTAAGGTATATTGCATGCAGAACGTAATCATTTACATAGTCATAGTTTATGATTTTACAAGTGGCAAAGTTAAAATCGCTACAGATTTCTATGAGCTCAAAGTAGAAGGAAAGTATGGATGGCTTAAGAGATTTCAAGAATGCAATTATGACGGTGCTTTGAGCAGAAATTAAGCAGGATTAGTTTAGGTTAATAGATTAGATAATTGAATTTAGAAGTTTATTATGCATAATATATTTATGTAAGAATTGAGAAGCTATATGCCTAACTATTTTCCAGAGTAAAACAATTTATACTAGCGCCATCTTAGTAATTATCTAAACTCTAAAAATGAAATTCATATAAATGTGTAAATATAGTCTAAATAGGATTATAAACCTTTTGGTATTAGTTATTCAGCAAATTAATAAAATTATTAAAGCTCTTTATTCTCTATAAGTTTTCAAATAATCATATTCTGATTCTATCTTAATTATAAATACGAGAAATATTAAATTCATTAGTTAATATGATAGGAAAATTATTTAAACTTATATATCATAAAATAATATATAGATTTTAAAAAACAATTTATCTTACAACTGTAATATTTAGCTTTCAAATAAATTTTCTTATCACTTAAAAAAGCTTAATCATTAAAAGCGAAATTTCTATGAAATACATGCTCAAGCTCGGCATTAAACCTAAAGACTTTCCTAGCCAGCTCTTTATCATATAGTTTAATAAAGTGCTCTTCTTTCTTACTGAAAATATCAAAAACCCTAATGCCTCCGAAGTTTGAAGTAGAGTAAATAAAACGATTATCATTGCTTATGACAATTTGTGCTTCTTTATCATTATCAAAAATAGCATAAGAATTCTTTTTTTCTAAATTCCAAACATATATTCCACAGTCTAATGAACCAAAAATTCCTGAGCTTGTTATTGCGAATTTATTATCTGAACTAAGTTCAAGATTCCACACAGCTCCTACATGCCCAGTTAGAATTCCCTCAACACATTTATTTTCAAAACTCCACAATCGAACAGTTTTATCCGAAGACCCTGAGATTATAAATTTACAATCAGAAGTTAAAACAACACAGTTAACCCTTTCACTATGCCCATTGAGAACAAATTCACATGACCCATCTAGGATATTCCAGCATCTGATGCTTTTGTCAGAAGAACCAGAAACTGCATATTTGCAGCTTTTGCTCACAGCTAAGCAATTAACCCAATTACTATGCCCAGTAAGTGTTAAATTTTTCTTCCTATTCTGCAGATCCCAGACAATTAAACTTTTATCAAAAGACCCTGATACAATCCACTTACTATCATTTGTCAATAAAATGGTATTAACCCAATAAGTATGCCCTGTCAAAATTGCTTCTAAGTTCTTCGTTATTAAATTCCATATGCGTAAAGTGCAGTCCCATGATCCTGATACTGCAAAACAACTATCCGAAGTAATAGAAATACTATTTACCCTGTCTGTGTGACCTGGAAACTGAAATGCTTGATAGTTGGATTTCAAATCCCATGCAAGAACTTGGCTATCATCAGAACCTGATACTAGAAATCGCTTATCAGGACTTAGAACTATAGCATTTATAGGCTTTGTGTGTCCTGAAAGTTGTGCTAGTTGTTGTTTCTCTATTATACTCCATATAATCAGCCTATAATTTGACACAGCAAGCACAAGTAATGTTTTATCATCACTAGCTACAATCTTACTGCTATTAAATCTGTCTAGTACAATTTCCTTTTTTATTGAAATCATATTCCAAACAATCATTTCATTTTCAGAACTTGATGCGGCAAAATGATTGTCGCTAGTAACTTCAAGACTTTGAACCTCAGCAGTATGTCCTCTAAGCACAGCAACCTGCTGCCTAGAATCAAGTTCCCATATCCTAACTGTATTGTCTAAAGTTCCAAATCCCCCAGTTATAGCTAGTCTATTATCATAAGTCTTAGCACAGCAACTAACCATTTCGGTATGCCCAGGTAATACAAACTCTTCCCTCTGTTCAAAAACACTCCATACAATAAGTGAACTGTCTAAACATCCATAAGAAGCTGACCCACTAACTAGAAACTCATCATTGCTAGTCAAGGCCAAAGCATGTATTTCATCATCATGCCCTAACAAAATACCTTCCTGCTCTTGTTCAACAAGGCCCCATACTCTAATAGACCTATCTTCCGAAGCAGAAATCGCAAACTGTTGATCATTGCTTAAAACCACACTTAGTACAGACCCTTTATGACCTTTGAAGCATAGTTCTTCTTTATTATCTAAGAGATTCCACATACGCACAGTTTTGTCTAATGACCCAGATATGCAAAATCGCCCATTAACATCAAGAGCTATACTTGTAATTTTTTTACCATGCCCAGTAAGCACAGATTCCTGGCGTTTTTCATTTAAATTCCACACTCGAATGGTTTTGTCCGAAGACCCTGAGACTATAATATCTTTGTTTTTTGATATACAGACTGAGTTTACACTGTCTGTATGCCCTAAAAATGTTGCTATAGTATCGTTTGTTAAAAGATCCCATATCCGTATTGATTTGTCACGAGACCCTGATATAAGAATAGATTTGTCATAGGAAAAAGATATGGAGTTGACGCTGTCACTATGACCGATTAGTGTGGACTTGACTTGAAATGTCTCCATATCCCATAGTCGGATGGTTTTATCAGATGACCCTGAGGCCAAAAGCTTATCATCTGAAGATAAACTTAAAGTGTTTACCCAATAGCTGTGACCATGTAAAACCCCTTCTTGTCTTCTTTCTGGTAAATTCCATACTCTTATTGTCTTGTCTCTAGATGATGAGATAAGGAAATAGTTATCTTTTGTTATAACTAACGAAGATATATAGGATGCATGGTTTTCTGGAAACAATTTGAAGATGTTTATTAGGCTTTCTTTTGTTAAGATTGATGATAGCAGATATGAAGACCCGGAGCTTATAAATTGTTTTGATAATTGGCTTTCGTTAAGTTTAGTTTCGATTTTGCCGAACCGCATCCTTGTTGAAAGTATCTTTTCTATGTATTTTATATCATCTTCAGACATTTCAGACTTGAGAGCTAATTTTTTTAGCTGATCTATGAAATTGTCTAGTCGCTCGTGGGTTTCTTTTATCATTAAATCGACTTGCATTTTTATCCTGAGACCTTCAGCTGTGACATATCTCTTCTGATTTTTTACCTGTTCAATTCTTGTACGAATTTCATATGTTAGGTTTTTGCGAATGCTTTCAGGAAGTTCTGTTTTGATTTCTAAAAAAGTTTCTGCGGAGCTGTTAGCTTTATGAGTTTTTTTCATATTTAAATTATTTATAGCATAGATACTTAATTAAGGGACAAAGAATATAAACAACTAAGAGAGATAATAGGTGATGCTGTGTATACAAGTGAAGAGTTTTTATACTAATTTAGTGAAAGATTAATGTTAAAATAAATGCTAGGCAAGAATCAGGAGAAATTTAAAAGAATTTGACTAACAGAAATAATGTTGTATGAAGATAATCTTGAAGGAAAAATTTGAGAAGGATAAACTTATAAGGAATTAAAAAGTGACAATTAGCCTAGGGCTTATGCTGGTGGCAAATATAATTTATGCAATACTATAGTTTCTTTATATTTTTTTGTGTTGTATGCGCAGATAAGAAGCTTTGGCATGAATATTGGTGAATAGGCTTTTTGGACGGTTAAAACATTTAAGTATATTTACTAAGAATATTCATAATTATTTGAGTTTTATGGTGCTATAATTTCCTTTTATTATCTAAAGTGCCTGGAAACTTCAAAAATCTTCATAGACTTAAAAAATTCAAAACTGTACTTTTCACTATCATATAGATATGCAAATATTCTAATAATTTTAAATCCAACATTCGATATATTTCAAATGTAATCTGTCATCTCTACTTTTAAATATTCAAATATATTCTGTCATCTCTACTTTTAAATATTCTTATATAATTCTATTCATCTAATACTAAAGACCTAGCTATAAAAGTTTCAAGATCAGGATGGTCCTCCAAAATCTTCCTAGTTTCCTCGACATCATAAATTCTAATAAACTCATTTTCTTTTTTCTCAAGCAAATCATAAACTCTAATCCCCCCATTATTCGATGCAGAATAAACATAGCAATCATCTCTACTAATCACAACATGCGCTTCTTTATCATTTGTAAAAACAGCTTCTTGCTCAGCCCCAAACAAACTCCAAACCCTAATAGTCTTATCGCATGAGCCAGACACAATAAATTGATTATCATTAGTTACAGCAACACTTTTAACATAATCAGTATGGCCAACAAAAGTAGTGACTTTTTTCTTTTGAGGCAAGTTCCAAATATTAATAGTCTTATCATAAGACCCTGATATTAAAAAAAGATTGTCATAAGTTATGGCAAGGCTATTGACCCCTGAAGTATGGCCAAGCAATATTGTTTCTTCTTGATGATCTTCAAGATTCCATATGCGGATTGTGTTATCAGATGATCCTGATACAATAAAGCGATCATCATGGGTTATTGCTATACTTTTAACATAATCTGTATGTCCATTCAGCACAGCAAGCTGTGTTTTTTCAATTAAATCCCATATTCTAACTGTGTTATCTGAAGACCCTGACACAAGAAGTTTATTATCAGAAGTTAAGGCAATTCCATTTACTTCACCACTGTGGCCAGATAATTCCCCATGCTGGGTCTGAGAAGCTATATCCCAGATTTTAATTGTCTTATCTGAAGATCCAGAAATTAACATAGTATTATCTGTGCTCATAACAACTGAATTAACAACTTTATCATGGCCTTTAAGAAGTGCCTCTTGGGAGTTTTTCAGTAAATTCCAGACTATTAACTGATTATTGTATAATATAATAATAAGCATGTCTTTGTTTGTGTTTAAAGCGATTTTGTTGTTGCTTTTTCTTTCAATTTTAGCTTTCTGGCATTGATTATCAATATCCCAGATGATTATTTCATTCATAGAACATGAAGCTGAGGTACGCTTATCACTAGTTATATATAAGTCCCTTACAATATCGCTATGTCCAGTGAGAACTGTTATGATTTTTTTACTTATTAAATTCCAGACCCTGACTGTTTTGTCTGAAGCTCCTGACATCGCAAATTTATCATCAGAACTCACAGCCAAAGTCCATACAGGTCCACTATGTCCAGTTAAAACTTCTTCAAGACACTTTTCTGCTACATCCCATACCCTTACAGTTCCATCATAAGATCCTGAGAGTACCCTTTTATTATCACTTGTCAAAGCTACACAATTTACTGTTGATGTATGCCCTATCAATAACACTTCAAGTTTATTTTCAACTAAATTCCAGATCTTTACTGACTTGTCTGAAGACCCAGATACAGCTAGTTGCATATCAATCGAAGTGACTACGCTATTAACTTTTTCTGAATGGTTATCAACAAAAATCCCTAAGTCAAGAGCAACTCCATCTTTTACCCCAATGCTTGTTAATGAAAAATTACTCCCCATATTTTTGAAAGTTTTAGAAATGAGCTTTTCACATTCTTGTGTTTTGCCTTTATCAAATGCTATTCTGGTCTTGTATATTTTCTCTACCTCAATAGCTTCTTTTTCGTTTAATTTTTTTTTTTTTGCTAAGTTGTTTAGATGATTGGCTAGAATATCAAGAGTTTTGTGTGTTAAAAGGGTTTGCTGATCAATATGATTTTTTAGTTGCTTTGCTTGTTCTGTTGTGTAGTTTTTTTGTAACGATATTTGCTTGATTCTAATTCGCACTTCATCTTCTAGTTCTTTTTGTGTCCTTTCGGAAAGTTTTATTTTTATTTCACGAAACTCAGCATCTGATCCTGATAGGAAATGGTCTTTTACGTGGAGGAAGGAGCACTTTTCGCAGAAGATCCATTTTTGGCATTTACACTGGGTCGTTGCTCTGTTGGAACAATGATAGCACTTGAGCATTTTATTATGATTTAATTATGGGATTTTTTTGAATGATGGAGATTGTTAGAAGAAGGAAACTTTGAGTGAAATTGAGATTTAGAGGATTCTAAAATTCTCATCAAATAAACCATCTAATTTTCATTACAGAAACCCTCGATACAATTTCATAATGCCCTCTCTATAATAAAAAACCATGAGCTTTATACAACTAGAAACCCTCGATGACAAAAGATTAAACGTTATCCAAAATCTATCATCAGTCATCAACGAGCTAGGGATAAGATTAAAAAATATCAGCGAAAACACTTTAAGTCTCGAACAAATCCAAGAACGATCTTTAGAAAAGCTCTGCACAGATATCGACAAAGGGATCAGTGCAAGCGAAGAGTTTCAACTTCACTGCGATATCTTATCTCAAGAACTTGAAGGTATCGAAACCCTAGGCAAAACCATAAGCCTCATGCGCAAACAATGCGAAGAATTAGAAAAAAAGCTTCTCAAACATAAATAAAAACTAACAAAGTCGATATTTAATTATCATATCTAAACAATAAGACACTGGCAACTTGATTTGCCTGTAGGTTTCTCAACAGTCTCAATACTAATTGAGCTACAAATCTGCGATGTGATCTCCTCCAATTGTTTCTTCAAACTATCATGTTCCTTAGTCAACTTTTCAATATACGCAACATCATCATTCAAGCTTTTTTTAGCTGACTCCAAGTTTTTATTGAGTTTTTTCACATTACAAACGATTTCATGAAGTATTTCTACATTTCCTTCAGTCTCCCTTGTTGGCCCATCAATTTCTCTCATAGACACTTCATGGGAGATTTGACTGCTTTTAATCCCGTCAATAAAATCATCAAGATTACTGCATTCTGGCATTTCAATAAGGTTTTTTGAAGAGAGCTTTAATTGATGAACATTATATACAATAGCTTGATGGATTTCTTTATTTTTATCTTTGATGAATTCAACTTCATGTGAGTTATCGTTGCTTGAATGTATAGAAAAACTTACTTCTGGGAATGGGAAACTGGATTTGAACATGTTTTTATCGTTGGAGATAGCTTCGAATCCATCAAGTGAAAAAGAAACGTGAGACAAAGAAAGGTTGATGTCTTCTGATTCAGATCGGTCTGTATGTAGTGAAGTGCAAACAGAGCTCATTTATATATATAAAATCAGTTTTATCATGATTTTATATATAAAATGATATATGACAAGAATTTTTATTATAACTTCTTCAAAATTATTTGCTGAATCTAGTTTTCAAAAAGCACTAATTAACTATTTCTAACTACTTTGGGATAAGTCCTGAAGCTGTGCCTAGGAGATTGATAGGGTTCTTGGAGTTCATGAGCATAAAGCCTTTAAGTCCTAAGCCTTTAAGCAGCCTAGCTTGCATTTCAGGTCCAGCTCTCGCCATTGAGACAATAGTCTCTTTTCCAATAGAATCAATGACTTGCTTGAATTTCTCAGTCTCTATTTTAGCTAGTTCCTGAGCTTTAGTTATCTCAAGCTCATCTAGTTCTCTTTGATAAGCTAATTCTGCCATGTTCTTCTCTTTAGACAGGGACAATTCAGTCTCAGCTTCAATTTTCTTAGCTTCTTCCTCAAGTTCTGTCTGCTGAAGCAAACTTTCATAGTAAATTTTCTTTGATTTCGCTTCGGCTATAGCTTCACCAACCGCTTTCCCTGTCATCTTTACCTCCATGTTCTTAGCTTTCAACTGTATAACTTTAATCTGCTCTTTTTCAGACTCAATCAAATCTCTAACTTTCTGTAACTCTAAAGTTCCTTTAGAATGCTCTTCATTTTTCCTAGACTCATGCTGAGCTCTAGCTTTATTAGCTTCAGTTGTAATCTCAATAGCTTGATTAACTGATTTTTTCAAACTTGCTTTAGTTTTATCATCAGTAGGCTCAACAGTTTGTATATCAACATTAGTAACTACAAGTCCATTTGATGGGAAACTTAATTCAGATCTTATCTCATCACCTTTCTTACCAAAAACTGCAGCTCTAATTATATCTGATGATCTTTGATGGAAATCTTCAAACGAATATGCTGACACTGCTCCTCGAACTCTACTTGCTATAGTCTTACAAGTATCTCCAACAAAGTCTCTAACTTGGAAGATTTTATTAGCTTGTTCTTCATTTTCCTTATCAATTTTGAAGCGCCAATTATAAGAAAGAGTTAAAGCAAGACTTGCATGGTCACTTGTTTCGACAACGACAATGTCAGTCATGAAGTCAGGTCCCATCATTAAAGCGAGGTTTGTAATGACCCCTTCACGTTTAGGAAGTCCACCACTAAGTGAAACAACAGTGAATTGTTCATCAGGTTGAAGCATGATTCTATCAGGACCAAAAACAACTCGGCTAACTTTTGTTTTGTAGTTATAAACTTGAACTGCTGAATTGTGAGGTACTCTAAAAGCTATAACTCTAGTTTTATCTCTCACATATGGTTTGCCTGTTGACTTATACTTAATATCTGAACCTTCTTTAACAGCAATTTGGAAAGTTTCTCCAGTCATCTGCCTGCAAACTAAGTCTTCAACAACAGGTGAGAGGTTTAGTTCCCATAAGACTTCTTCAGGTTTAAGCATATAACTTTCTCCAGTTTTTGCCATAACTTCACCAGTCTTTGTGTTCCTCACATAAATCCCTTCATTTTCATCTAAAGGTATCCTTTTCCTCCTTTCCAACACCTCAACTTGTATAGGTGGAATATAATCACAAGGTCCATATATCATCCATTTTTCCCCAGGCTGATGAACATTTTTTTCAGTATCTTCATATAGTTCAATAGCTTTAAGTAACAAAGCTTCATCATCAGCAAGGACAATCACATCTTGTATACCTTTTTCCAAACTTTCAAAAGGCCTTAAGAAAAATGTGCACTCACCTCTTCTTAGCTCTTTCATGCCAAACTTATTTTTCCCCTCATCACCTACTGGATCTAATATATAACAAAACTGTCTATTATTCAAAACAACAACATTCACTGTTCCTACTAATTGCTCGTATACATCAGGAATATGGGTGTCAGTTTCTTTTATTGTTAGAAGCCATTCTTCTCCAGCTTTACGTGTTTTCTTATACACATCGGAAAAGTTCTTTATCGCTCTAAGCTGTATAGCTTTTTTCTCAGTTAAGACTATAGCTTTTACTTCTTCAATAACTTCTTCATCTACTTGTGGAAGATAATCTCCTGTTTCTCTTATAAGCCATTCTTCTCCAGCTTGTCTTTCATTATTGTATTTATCTACTGTAGCTCTAATAGCACGGATTTTTAAAGCCATATTTGGTCGGATGGTTACAGGAAGGACTTCACGGATTATTTCGCATTCGACTCTGGGAATGTAGGAACCTGGTCCATAGTGTAACCATTCATCTCCAGCACTTCGAGAATTAGATTTATCATCAGTAAAGTCTCTTAATGCTCTAAGCATATAAGCGTGGTTTGGTCTTATAATTGGGATTTTGGTTATATCTTGTTCCATAAGTTCAAATGGGTATAGGGGGAATGGTATAGGATTCGTTTCTGATGTACGGACTTCTCTGTCTCCATAGCGTACTTTAGCCATACCGAAATCATCCATGACCAGCTTATCATTTTCTTTAATCACTGGGTTCTTGATGATACAATAGGAACGTGGGGGAATTTGTACCATCTGCAATGGGACCTTACCACTGACAAGCTTCAAATGGTCTTTAAAAACGTAAGTTAACGGACCTTCAACAACGTAAGTCAGGTTGGTATTACGATCAAGTACATGCACATAGCAGAAAGGTGGAATACGAATAAGATTTTCTTCCATTTATATGTGCAATTAACTACTGATGAAAGCCCTATATATAATAAAATATTATAATATAAGCTTTGCAGGACAGTTTATACATGAAGGATGGGGATAATTTTCTTGAGGGAAAATGAAGATTTATTGATATAGGATAATTTTGGATTTTTTTTTTTAGGATTAATAGAAGATCTTTGAGGTTTTTATGTGGGGGTTAGGAATGAAAGATGTGGATTTGATATTTTATAATGGAAATGCTATTGAATCAACTAATATACTATATTATAATATGGAATTCCAATATATGATAAAATAATGTTTTTGACTGAGAATTTCAAACATATTAAAAAGATTGGGCTCCATGTTATAATTTATTTATAATTACAAACTATAGCAAATCGTAATTCATTGATTTATCGAGTAGTAGAATTCAAAATAGTGCTCCACCTAAATAACTTTTATAAATAAACCCCAAAAAATTAAGATTCAATCTTTAAAAGTATCGGTTAACTTTCAAAAAAAAATAAGACAAAGGATTTTTAAAAGAAATTCAGTAATTTAAATAAATAATTGTTTTAAAACTTTATATTTCGCTAGATAGATATCTTGATTATTCTATGGCATATAAATATTTTATGCTTTATGTTTCATATTTAAGTGTTGCTTATTAGCAATCAAATCAAGTATTTAAACGCAGGATATGTATAAAAACGTTTATAAAATTTTGCATAAGCTGTGATTAAAGTTAGTATAAGGCTTTAAGTAATTCAAATTTGTTATATAATTTGCTATTATCTATTGTGAGATATATACTCATTATATACTTTATTTATATGGAGAAATCATAAAGGATATATAAGTCAGCCTAATTTCATATTTATACGTGATTAAATCATAATACAATTTATCAATTTATTATCTAATTTAATTGAATTATATATTTGTGAAATTGATAAATTTGCGAATTGCGATCGAACATAAATTTCTACACTAAAAAGAGTTGATCAATTTTATCATATCATTTTCGTTTAAAAACCTTAATTTGCTATTTTTAATGATTCTTGTCTTATAATTTTGATTACCCGTAAGACTGACTTTATATTTTATAATATCTTAAGTCTGCAATTTAGATTAGATAATATAGCTCAATACTTTTAAATGCAACTATTAATATATATTAATAAATAAAAAATCAATTTTGCCTATATTCCTTATATTTTAACTCTGTTCACAAATGATCTAAATACATTTCAATAATAAATATAAAAACTTAATCTAATTTTATATTTCTAAATGGCCTAAATACTCTTGTATCCTAGCATAAAGTTCATTATTAAACACCAATCTCGATGGGTCAATGACAATACCAGGAAATGCCTGAGGATTATTAAGTATATTATCCACAGTGCTTTTATCTAAATTGCACCCTAAGCTCTCAACAAACATCGGCCATTGCATAATATCTCCATTATATGAATCAATAAAATCTAAGCTCATCGACACTCCAATATCAATGCCTTTAAGTAATTTATCACCTTGAACCGAAGCATAATTTTGAACCCAATATCTAGCAATATACCTAAAATTTTCAGGGTTATCTTTATACATAGCAGCTACATTTGAGTCTAAAGGGTCGTTTGGTTCAGGAGTCAAAAGCAGTCCATAAATGCAGTCTAAAATTTTTTTGATTTTCGTATCGCTACTATAAAATTGACCCAATATTGAATGGCAAATCCTCCCTGTAGAGCTAATGTTACAATGATAAATCGGGGTTATAAACCTAAACTCTGGAGGTGAAGCTGGGTACTGGTCACCGAATTTTATATAAAGTAGAAATGTCCCCCCTTCATATACAGTAGTCTCTGGGCCATTTATTATAACGCTCCAAAATGTTAAATCATCTTTACAAGGGAATATTGATATGTGATTATTTCTGTTAGTTGATATAAACTTCATCTCACTCATGATTCTTCTAAACATTATAGGATTTTTAATAGTATCAATAGATTGCTCACTATGCTCTCTAAAAGCTTTAGCTAGGGAAATTACTTCTTTTTCAATTTGAAAAGGAGGCTTCATATTTGGTGCGTTTGTATAGCAATCGTAAGTTGCTAGGCTTCGAAGCTGTTCTTCTGAGTTTACTTGGAATAGCATTGGCTCGTTTCTTAAACCAGAGAAAAGGAAAGTCTCAGACTCAAAAAGCTTGATTGCTACATCAACTTTTTGAGGGGTGAAAATGCATCCACCTGTAGCAAAACACATAGCTTTTAAGGTTTTTGAAAGCTTTCCAATTACTACACCGTCTAGGATTATTTTTAAGTTTTGCAACCATTTCACTAGATTTAATGGATTAGTTTGGGATCCATGATCTTTTCCATCGCTTAGACATAAAATGCGAAGTCTGGTTTTTGGATATTGATTTCTTAAAGTTTGCAGCTCATTTACAGCATAATAAATAGCATCCCAGAGTTTGGAACCTCCAGCTAAAAGACAAGTTTTAATAACATTTGTGAAATTTAGAATGTTTTCTGTAAATTTACAGCCTACTGTTATTGAGTTATTGAACATCACAATACAAGATACAAGGTTTAGATTATAACCTATACAGCGATCAGCGAAGCAATCAAAACATTGTCTAGCCACATCTAATCTTGAAAACTCATGACTATCAAAAAAAGGTCTTCTCATCGACTCACTTGAATCAAAAACAACAACCACAGCCTCCTCCGGAATCTTCGAAATATCTTTTTGTACCCCCTCATCTACTATATCAATAAATCTATCCGTTACCAAAGCTAGTTCATTTTTGTCAGCATAAACAGAAGAACCTTCAATTACATTTAATAATTCAACTTTATTTACCATTTTTTCTTCAATTCCAATATTAATAACATATTCCTTTTCTTTATTAAGGGTTATATAATATTTTGTTGACCCATTAGTCAAATGCATGGCCCTGATAAGTTTAGTTAATTTGTATTTTAAACGGAAATTTGATATTTGTTTCCATGTTGAGTTTATTGGTATTGATAAAGTTAGTAAGTCAGAAATACTTTTAGAAATATCGTAAATCCCAACCCAGCGTGTGATATTTTCTTTTCGTTCTAGTTTATTTCGGTTTATTATGCATTTGTAAATGTGATCAACTTTGCATTGGGATTCATTTACTCTTTCTACGTTTGGGATTTTACGGTTGGTACGCAAAAACTCTTGAAGTGATTTAATCTCGCATATTAATTTCCCATTACTTCCTTCTAATACAACCGGATCCTCAATCTCAACATAATTCAATGCGCAGCTTGAACTAATAGTCTCATATTTTTCATTACTTTGTAATTCTGCCGTATTTTCGAAAGCTATCTTTAAAACAATACCAAAAATCTCTAAAGTATGCTCAAAAATCTTTTCAGGAGCAACTTCAACTTTAAATATATTTAAAAAATTGTTGCATAAAATAATAAACCCTTCTTCTAAAGCTATAGCATCTGAATGGCTTATATCTTTATTAAGTTTTAGTTCATATAAAGAATGAAGTAAAGGGCTACAATTGTTTGTAGCATATCTAATAACTGCAGCAACTTTATTGTAAGATATCCCTTCATTTGTCAAATTTTTTTTGAAACAGTATAAGAAATGATGTAAAATCCTTACTCCTCTAACGGTTTGTTTTACAGATTGCACAAGGCCTTTTTTATAAGTGTCTGAATTTGATTCTGGGAAATTTCTAGTAAAAATGATTTCTGTGTCAGCTAAAATTTTATAGCTGCTAAGTTTTTTCGAGTTAACACTCATAATTTCATCTTTATAATTCAACGAAAGCTCAACAGTTGGAATCCCAGTCAAAAAGTAAATTTTTTGTTTTAATATCATGACAGTATCATAATTCAATCTAACTTTTACATTATAAGTCTTGTTGTCCTCTGAGTTTTTCACTATAACCTCCGCAGAACCTTCATTTGGTGAGACTTTAGGTTGAGCTACAACATCACAATATGGAATGACAAATATTCCTATATCTGATGAAAAAACATTAATAAACAAAACATCATACATTTGATAAAGTCTTCCTACTAATGGATTCCCTTCATATGTATAAAAAGCACATACCAAAGAGTGGTCTAAACTTTCTTGTTGAATGATTTGCTGAGATAGTTGCATTAAAGTGCAATCTTTGGAAGGGAATAGAAATGTAGAATGCTTTTGAGGAATGTTGAAAATTCGATAGTTGATGCATTGAGAGCTTTGGAAGTTGATGTTTTCATAAGTGAAGTATAAAAAATTAGAATTTTTCAAGTTATAGTTCATCAAATATGAAAATGAGTCTTCGTCTGAGATAATAGTATTTTGGTCGCCTATAATGGATTTCAAGTATATGCTTGATGTGTCTATTGATAAGCGAGCGCTGACTAAGTCTTTAAGCTTCTTTAAATTATCAATTTGAGGAAAAAATATTGTTTCTGATGAGTTTACTTTGACATAGCATCCTACAGCTTTTTGCATTTTTATATATTGGCTTCGATTATTATATATAGAATCATAATCTTCTTTTAAACTCTTTTAAATATACTAACCTAATAATTCGATTAAAACCCTTTATTAATAACTGGCATATAGCATATCTCATCCTGAAAATTAAAAAATTCTAAATTAATTATTTTAAAAGCAATCAAAGCCTTCACTAAATTAAAAATCAAAATACTTTTAACCTTTGACAAATTTTGAAGTTTAAAGAATTTATTATATAATTTGATATGGAAACAGGTGGAAATATCGGAGGTCCTTTAGATATCCTAAAACTCTTAATCAACAATTCAGTGACTATTGAGCTCAAAGATTCAAGTCTTATAACAGGTATTCTTAAAGGATTTGATGAACATTTAAACCTAATCATATTTAAAGCAAAGACTTCTAATGAAAATTCTGATATTTTGTTTGTTCGTGGAGATCTTGTATGCTTGATAAGAGAAGGGATAGTTAGCTTATAGTATAAATTTAGATTGATAACTATGCTTTTTATCATTAATCATTGTACTTTGGTATATATTTTTATTATACATAAATATTGAAACTATAAGATGGGGTTCTTAAAGGAACCTTAATAAATTGTGTCTATATTCAGCCAAAGATTTTTTTTACTTTTGGCAATTAGAAATAAGAAATTATTTTCATGGGATTAAAGAAAAAAAATTTCCTCACTAAGTACTTGATGGATACAATAGACAAGAAAGAAATTTGCAAGAACTTGAGTGAGCGTAGGCTATTTTATGATTAGAGAATATTATTAGAGCTTTTTTAGCATTTTGTCTTTCTCAGAAAATGAGAATAAAATTTTCGCAGGAAAAAAAGTTTGTGTGGAGCGAATTTACCTGGAAGGATGCATATATTATCATCACCGATTCTTTGAGTGCATAAATATAAATTGTAAGGAATAGGTCCCAAATCATTCAATTTATATTATAATCCAACCTAAATCATAATGTATTTCCAATCAAAAGCGTTTGCCTATAATTAATTTCCCATAACAATTGATACCCAGAGCCATAATCCTAATAAAGCCTTTTCTCCATCAGCATTTATAATTTTCGGAGCTCTTCCTTTTAAATATTTTACATAATAATCCACACCTCAAATCTCAATATAAATTCTAAAATCTTCAATCAAATCGCCAAAAAATCCTTGAAGCTTCTTCAAAACAATAAATATTTTAAAACAAAACGTGGTATTTTTTCAAAAAAAATATCAAAATGAGGTCAATTCGTTCAAACTTCCTAAGCTTCTCAAGTAAATGTGCCAGTCCGAAATTTAACGAAAAAATCTCAATCAGAAACAAAAACTTTAGTATCCAAGGTTCATCAACCATACGTAACGCCCAGTCTCCCAGTCGTAAAAAGCCGAAATCCTTAAAAAACTTATCTCTAAAGCCAAGAGTGAATTCAAACTCCCCAGATGCAAGCCGACTTCGAGATCAAAGGCAAAATCTAAGCCTTAGAGGCAAGAATTCATTATCTAAACCTCACCCAAGACTCAACATCTCAAGAAAGTTAAAGATTTCCAGTTTTAGAAACTTCAATACCATTTTAAGCCCATCAAATCCTCAAATCCCAGAAAATCTCAGTACTTTAGAGTCTACAAAAAGGTCAACAGGACTCAAAGCTTCAATCAGTATAGCGAAAAACGAGATTTCAAGAAAAAAATATGACAATGCTTTAGGGATACTAGAAAGCATAGATGAAGAATCTTCTGAATCCTTATATTTGCAAGGTCTTTGTAATTTAAATCTAAAAAACTATGAAAAAGCTCTTAAAAACCTCCAGTCGCCTAGTATTATACAAACCCCAAGTACTTTAATGGCCATCTGCAAATGCTTTTGTGCCTTGCAAAATTACGAACAAGCTCTTGAAACATTAAATTCTTGTATAAACCTCAATGGACAATTTATACAAGGATATTTTCTAAGAGGAAAAGTCCTTATTGCTCTTAAAAAATATGATGAAGCCCTTAGCGACTTAATCAAACTACAGCATCCTCAATCATATTTACTTATATCTTCCTGTTGGAAGCATAAAAAGAACTATGAAAATGCAGTAAAGTATCTAGAAAAGTATAAAAACACAGTGAATTTCATGGAAAAGTACTTTTTAGAACTAGCTAAAATCAACTATTTCTTTGGGAGAATTTCTGAAGCTCTACAATCATTGGATTATTTAGGGAAAATTGATAAGAATAATCTTGAAGGAGTTTATTATAAGGGGAAATGCTTGATGAAATGTGAAAATTATGATGAAGCAGAACTGTTACTTGAAAAAGTTGCTCAGAATGCAGACAATGATGAACTGGCTAATAGGGCATTGTTTAGGATTTTACTTATTAAACAGGAAATGTATGATTTTTTCGGCTCGTATTTTGTTCTAAAAAGGGTTAAAGGGCAGGTAAAGTCTAAAAAAAAGGTTATTTATCAGAAACTTGCTGAAGGGATTTATTATGTTGTCCAAAGCAAGTTTATTATAGCAATTGAACTACTTTCAAGTATTGCTGATGATAATACTGATCCTAAAAGCCTTTGTAGGTGTTTGATTTTTAGAGCTTTTTCGTATTTTTCCATAAAAAGCTTTGAAAAAGCGATTACTGACTATAAAAAAGCTCAGACCCTAGGCATTTTAGACCCAGCTTCACAGTTTAATTATAAGATTTCCTTATCAGTCATTGATATTGCTAATCAAAAATTAGATTCAGCCATTAAAATCTTGAATTCTGATTTTTTCAAAAGCTTCTCAAACCCTATGTGGCCTATTCTCAAATTGCACGTCGAAATCCTAATCAATTCTGCTAATATCGATAAAATTAAAGAACTTAAAGTCGAGTTTAAAAGTTTAAAACTTGAAAAAAACTGCGAATTTTATTTGATTGGAAGTTTTTTCGCATATCTCGACCTTAAAATGGATTTAGCATTAAAGAAAATCAATAATTCTATAAGACTTTCAGATAAAAGTTCATTTCTTGCATATACAATAAGATCTTTTTGTTATATTTCTTTGAAAATGTACAATGAGGCTATTGAGGATTTGACAACAGCTTTAGTTTTGAATAAGGATTTAAAAACTTTAAGGGCNTTGAGGATTTGACAACAGCTTTAGTTTTGAATAAGGATTTAAAAACTTTAAGGGCATATAGAGCGCTTTGTTATTTTTATATTGGGAATGCGGAAGATGCGGTTAAGGATATTTTAAAAATTTTTAAGATAGGCGATTATAATGCGGTAATACTATCAATTTATATGCTTATTGTATGTCAACAATATAATAAAGTACTTGAGATTTTAGAATGTGTTGAGGTAAATGATGAGATTTTACTTATGAAAGCTCATTGTTATTTACTGTTAGAAAATTATGATGATGCTATAGAAACCTTATACCAACGAGAAAAACTCGACATCGAAAAGGACGTTTTTATTATCCAGAGTCTCAAAGATAAATCCTTCAAAACCATCGGCCCAGGTATATTAATAAGCCAATTCTTTACTTTATGGTTCAAAGCAACTGAAAATTTTTACAATAATCGTTGCGATATAGCTATCCATATCTACGAACTTGCCTTAGAAAATCTTAACAGCAATCAAGAAGACCTTATTTTTGCTGATAATCATATCTCAGAAAGCTTAAGAGTTGAAATTATCTACAATTTAACCCTTTCTTATATTTTTACAGGGACAACATTAGGATTTTCAAGATCTGCTGAGTGCATAAACGTGATTTCTGAGCTTAAATTTCATAAAATCCCTGCAGAGTTGTATGTCCTTTTAAGTGTTGCTGAAAAAGGGATGAAAAAAATGGACCAATTCAGGAAAACATTAGAAAAACTTAAAGAAGTGGATTCAGAAATGCATGATTCTTATGTTAAAAATCAAGTTATTAGGTTGAGTCCTAGGTTTTCTGAGGATAGATATACTGAGAAGTTTTCTTTTGTTTATGTGCCTAATACGGAAAATCTTATGGTAAGGCCAATTATCAGGTTGCCATTACTCAGTCCACCTTTGGATTATGCTGATAGTTTTGATGCGCTGATAAGTGTTGTTAAAATGGAAGGACCTATTGTAAGGCCAGAAGTCCCATGGATTGCTAAGAAAAATGATAAATTAATGTTTACTGATACTATGCTTGAAGATATTTCTAGTTTTAATAGTGAAAGCACGACAACTATCAAAGCAGATGGGTTTAAGATGTGATTTTTCACATTTTTAAGAATATAATAAATCTGTAACTAAAATATAAGGAGTTTGATAAATATGTTAAGAGGATTATATAATATAGATTAGATGGGATAAAAACTTATATCCCCTCATTTTAAACCTATAGAACAAATTTCATCAACAGAAACTTAAACATCATGAAATTTCTTTTTTTTTTAAGTCATTTCTGCAAAAGAATTTTCGACATTGCCATTATTTCAGAGCATTTTCGTATTTTTTCATAAAAATCTTTGAACAAGCGATTTCTAACTATAAAAAAAAAAAAATCCTAGGCATTTAGACTAAACTCATAATTTAACCATAAGATTTCCTTATCAGTCATTTTCTTGTTTACCAAAATTAAGATTCAGAATTTAAAATGTTTGAACTTTGATTTTTCAAAACCTTCTCAAACCTTATAATGGCCCATTCTCAAATTGCATGTCGAAATCGTAATTAAATCTGCAGATCTCGGCAGAATCTTAGAATTTTATGTTGATCTAGAAAAATTGTAACTTTAATAATCTGCAAATTTTAATAGATTTGAAACATTTTTGCATATCTCAACCTAAAAATTTACTAAGCATTAAAGAAAATCAATATCTTTATTAAATTTCCAAATAAAAGTCAGCCCCATGCTTATACTTAAAACTATTTTGCTGTATTTTTTTTTAAATTTATTGAATATTTGATGACAGATTTGAATAAAAATTAAAAGACTTTAATAGCATATTAGGCGCTTGCTATTTTTAAAATGAGGAGTATGGAAGTTGCGATGATCAATTAATTTGTATATTTAAATATTATTAGAGTGAATACATACGTTAAGTCATAAATAAATTTATCATTTTTTTGTCAAATATCGTGATAACCTCAACATCTTAATTACTATACAAACTATATTAAATCTTATCATTTGCATACAAAGCACTACCAAGACTCAATTCTTAATAGCATTTACTTATATAATGAATTATTTATACCTTCTTTAAAATTCTCATGCCACACCTATTTTTAAATATCAATAGCCTTTATTCTAAGCTCTTTTTATAAAATTCTTATCCTAAATAAAATATCAGTCATCAAACCCAATCTTTTTCACCAGTTCCTTTCTTTATAAAAACTCTTACTAACCTTCAAATAAACCTTTTACCTATTTTTTCTCTATGCCCATTTACCAATACCAGTATCTCTTATATCAAATCATAATTTTTACCAATTTTAATCATATCATTCTTGCATATTACTTTCAAATAATCATATTTTATAACAATTTAAACCTATGTTAATTTAAAACACTATAAATCATATAAAATATGCTGGAACAAAAACTTAGCGACAAAATTGTTATAGAAAACCCCAAGGCTAGTTTTCATAAAGCAAGCCAAAGCATAAAATTGCCTCAAGTTTCTCACAAATGTGCATCAGCAACTCCTTATATGGATAAAAAAAAGCAAAATAAGTCTATTGAACCTATTGAAACAGGGTCTTTGACAGGGTTTTATAATGAAAATTCTTTTATGCTCAAGACCCCATTTGCTCAGCTACAGAAAGCTGTAGTTTTTTCAGAGAATTCGCTAAGCCCTTTTAGAAAAGTCCATAAAAAGCTGGAAAATACGATAGTGAGGTCAGAAATCCCTAAGATTAATATTGGTTATAAGAAAAACATGAAGCAAAACCGTCAAAGTCCTAAACAAAATAAGACTTTTTCTCCATATTTTTTAGTTAGAGATCAGCAGTTGAAGAAAAAACATAGGAGACTTTCGAGTATTTCACCGAGACAGATAGAAAATAGTGTTGATAAAGCTTGGGGATTTGTTAGAGAGAAACAATATGAGCTTGCCCTTAAAATCCTGAAAAAAATCAAAACATCTCAAAGCTTTTACTTGATGCACCTTTGCTATAAGCACCTTAGCATTTTCCAAAACGCTCTAAAGTCCTTAAATCGCTACAACTCCCTCGAAAAAAACCAAGCCCAGTACTTTTTAGAACTAGGCCGGCTTTATTACCATTTCAAAAATTATCCTGAGTCCATGCACTACCTCCAAAGCTTAGCAAAAGCTGATTCTGAACACTATCATGCACTTTACTACCTAGCAAAATGCTATCTTCAGACCAAAAACCAAGAAGAAGCTGAACTACTATTAGAAAAAGTGGCTAACAATGACTCAGACTCCTATCTCAGCTCGCGGGCCATACACAAACTTTCCTGGCTCCAAGTTGAATGCCACAACTTTTACGGCGCTTACCACACTTTACAACGTAAAAAACAAGCATTTTCATCTTTTCAAAAAACTACCCAAAAAACTTTTACAGAAGCTATGTATTATATAGTCCAACAGAGTTTCGAAGAAGCAATTGAACTTTTATCTTCTTTAATTGTCCAAAACATCCAAATAAATTTAATACAAAAATGTTACATTTACAGAGCTTTCGCTTATTTTTCATCAAAATCATATGATAAAGCTATTGAAGATTATGAAAAAGCTCAAACTAATTCTGAGCTTGATAAATACTCGAAATTTAATTATGAATATTCACAAGCTATAAAAGCATATGAAACTAAAAACTACGACCAAGCTTTAGAATGTCTTGGATTTAGAAATTTCTATAAATTTCCAAACCCAATGTGGCAGATTCTAAGAGTTTATTGTCATATATTCAGATCATATAAACAAAAGAATTTCTTTCAAGCACTTGCTGAGCTGAAACTTATAAACTCTGAGTATAGAGATAAGGAAATTTTATATTTAAAAGCTCTTTTGTGTTATTATAATAAAAAAGTACCTAAAGCTTTGAAGATATTAGGTGAATATTTTGATGCTTTTGAACTAAGAAACTATTCGGTTTATGTGTTGAAAGGGTTTTGCGAGGTTATGATGAGGAATTATTTAGAAGCTTTTGAGGATTTCACTGAAGCTTTGAAAATTAACAGAGCTTTAGAGAATTTGTATCCATATAGAGGAGTATGTGCGTTGTTTTGTGGAATGGCAGATGAGGCTGAGGAAGATTTTTTGAGAGTTTTAAAACTCAAAGACCCTAATGCGTTGTTACTATCAGCATATTTGCTGGTATTTGCTGAAAGGACTGAAAAAGCTCTTGATATATTAGAAGAAGTTGAGGATACAGTAGAAGTAGTATTAATAAGGGCTCATTGTTATTTACTTAATCAAGACTATGATAAAAGTATTGAAGTACTTAATTCATTATCAGGTGTCGAAATCACAAATGATATCTCAACAATCAACCATCTCAAACAAGGGATATTTTCCGAACCTTCCCCAGGCCTTCTTTTCAATGAAAAATACACTTTCTGGATTGAAGGAATCCGCTGCCTCTATAACCATTCCTACACAACCGCTGCTGACTATTTTGAAACTGTTCTAAGTATTATTCTTAATTCCCAAGACGACCTTTTTTTCAAAGATAACTTCATTTTACAAGAAGAAAATTGTGAAATCCTATATAATATTGCACTTTGTAGTCTTCTTAATAGCAATCAAGTATTTTTCATATAGGAGCGATTTTCATATGCACTTGAGATTTTGATTGAAGTTTCTAAAATTGTTGGTCCTGAGCATTTAGCTCAGATAACTATACTTTGTGTTATAATTTATAAGAAAATTGGCAATGAAAATGATAAAATTAAGATGTTGGAAAAAGTTAAGGAATTAGCCCCAGAGTTGTATATGAAATTTGTTGATGAGGAAAGAATTGAATTGTTACCTTTGAAGATTGGAAGGCCGATACATAAAATTTTGGATTTGGTTTGTATACCAGGGTATGAGAATATTTGGGTTAAGCCGGCGTTTAGATTGCCGAGATTGCAGCCACCTTTGGAAGTTAATGAGACTTATGATATTTTACTTAATTTACTTGATATTGAAAAACCTGCTTTAAGACCTGAGGTACCTTGGATTGGTAGAGCTAAAGAAAAAGGAATTATAATGTTTACTGATAAAATAGTTGATGATGTAGAAATTGAAGATGGGTTGAATGGAGAAGTTAAGAAAAAATGGCATTCGTTTAAGCCATGCTGTGATAAAATAGAAATTGACTAGTTTTTTAGGTAGAGATATTTAATTTAGATATTAGGGTTTATATTATAAGGAATTTAGTATTTTTTGTTAAAAGAATGCTATAGATTTAAAATGGTTTAAAAGCTAGTGTGATAGAATGATTTAATTTATAAAAAGTGAAGATAGATGTAAATATTTCTTAAGCTAAAAGTGCTGTGAAAAATATATATATAGCAATATGGTTATAATAAGCAATATAATAAAAATATCAATTATAATGTTGATAAAAACTAAATATCAATATATAATTTATCTTAATTGACAACTATAATGCTATGCTTTTTTTTTGATTTTCACAATAAAATCGATTATATTTAAAAATTAGGTAATTTTCAGTCATTTCTTAAGCTGTACCAATATATTAATTTAAAAAGTCATTCTAATATTTTTCAATTCTTAAGTTTATCATTATTTTCTGCATTTCCTATTCATTATTAATTCTCTTAAAAGATTTGTCATAATGCAAAAATCCATCCTAATACAATCCATATTACAAAGGCAAATTTTATAATATATTTTTCTTTTATAAATTAAATTCATTTAAGCTTAATCAATATTTTCAATAACTTTATTTATCAAAAACACTAATTTATTTGATTTACACCTAAAAACCTCATATCACAACATTTAATATTTTCTTTAAAAAATCTATTATCATCCTTTCTTATAATCACTACCTAACACAAATCTTAAACCACAATTTCTTATTAAAAAATCCAAAATATCACAGCTTTTCATATACTTTTCATATCATTTATTAATCTTGCTAATTAATTTTTAATAATATTTCCAAACATACCGGACAAGCAAAGTTTTTTCCATTAGTATTCAAAGAACTGCAACAACACAAAAGTAGCTCTTTAAGTCCTTTGAACCCTCTAAACCTTTCTTGTTGCATCACAGTAACAGTCTCTTTTTTGCACTTATGGCAATACGCTACCAAATTCCCTTCAAAAATCATTCCATCACACTTCCTTTCCCTAAAAAACTCCTTCGTCCCACCAAAACCCTTGAGTTTTATTCCTGACCCGCTATCAAAACTCCCTTTTCTAATAAAATTATCATCATCCATCTTACCCTTCCTATCAAAATCCTTCATACTCATCCAATTTTCTTTAAAAACCTCATTTTTTACCTCTTGTCTATTCTCCACTCCTTCTTTTAATGAATCATTAGACTCATTCATTGTAATATTTTGTTCCAAATACAAAAGATTTTTCGAAGGGTTTGAAGATACGCTTTTTCTATAGAAAATCGGTAGCATAACTTTTTTAGTTTTTTCAGTGCCAGGAATCACTTGTATAATATTAACTAATTTGCTACAGGGTTTAAGTTTTTTGTCAATATCATTGTCTATGTTTAATATAAGAGAGCTTGAAAACCCTTCAGGATTATGTCTTTGCCAAGCTTCCATAAAAATATTTTCACTGTCCCGGCTCTCTGTTTTAACAAGAACGCTATCTACGCTTTCCGAGTTTAAACTATTAGAACTTACAAGGGACATTATATTATTTAAATACTCCCGGCTTTAGCAAGATCGTAAATTTTATTAGAAAATGATCTTGTTTGTATAAAATTATATGCAGTTTTTGGGATTATATTAAAAACATATTTCTTAATAGTTCTGAGACTTACGAGATAGTCTGGGGAACATTTTGATTAGAATCACTTCGAGCTCAAGACTTGAGGCTAAGGTTTTAGGCGACCTTGTCATACTAAAACTTTGCATGTCTTGAAGGAAGGCGTAGTGTTTAGATTTCGCGTCGATTTCTGCACATTCTCGGTCACAACTGATTCTTAAGAAATTCCGATCTTTATATTCAAAACATGCGATTCTTGTATTGTATTTAGGATAATCAAATACATAAAGCTGGTTGTATTGTTCTAAGTCCATTGTGCTTTTAACATAATTTTCATCAAAAAACCTTGAACCGACTTCAGAAGATTCGAAAAGCGTATTTGTTTTTCCCCATAAAAGAGTTTTTTTCTTTTTGCAGTACATAAGCTTATTTTGTATTTCCCTTGCGAGTTTCCTTTGATCTTTTATAATGTCTTTCATTTCTTCAGGAACTTCAAATGATAGAGAATGTTCTAAATCAGGGACATCAAGAATTATATGTGTTAAAGACTTTATGATCGCAATAACATTACAAAGCTCATGACCTTTTAGTTGGATTAAAAAAGTGCGCATGTTTATTCCTTGGGATGGATCAAAATGCAAAGATATGATGCTTTTTTCTATACGAAAAACTAAAAAAGGTAAAAGCTTCGACTTTACTGCTTGGACAAGTTGAGCTGAGGAGTAAAAAGAGTTCGACATTGTCTGGGTCATCTGTAAACCAAAATTCAGCCCATCCAGAGTTTGGACTTTGAATGTTAGATTTTCTAACCACTTATCACTTATAAGGGATATTATAGAATAAATTCCAGATATTGTTGTTGACCCTTGAAAAACATTGCTTTGCAAATGTGCTGAACTTACTTTTTTTACCCCAAAGTCTTCAGTAAAGCTTTCTGGTTTTAGATTTATTATTGGTTTGATTTTATGAAACTTAGTCAGGCCTTGATTAAGGTCTTCATAATGTAAACTTTCATTTATTGAGGATTGTTTTAATAGTTCTACGGATTCAGGAAAGCCTTTGGATGTGCTGTTTAGTTTGTGTAATGTTGTGAAAAGGTTTTTTTCATTTGAAAAATTGTAGTCGTAAGTTGAAATGTCACGAATTAGCTCGCTTTTATCACTTCCTGCTTTTTGGATGTCGTAGAGTAGGGATTTTGATGTTTGTTGTAAGTAGTAAATGGAAGTAGGTCGAAAGCTTTGTCTTGATGCTTCATGAGAGGTTTTGTGAGGATTTATTGAAGAATTTAAATCCACATTCTTAAGTTGCCTTTGTGTAGCCTCCCTTGATGGATTCCTTCTTGCTGAATACACTCTTATATACTTTTTAGCTCTTAAAGTTATAAGTCCATTAACTTTATTAGTCTTTGGAAGTGTAATTATCAAGTTCTCTTCCATAAATATTATATCCAGTTACGCTAAATATTTTTTACTTTTTTCATTATAATTTCTCCAATCATCCTTTTCGAATAAATACTATAACCAATAATCATTTAGCCTATTCAAATAATGTGATTTTGTATATTTAAAAATTACTTAAGACAATGTCTTTTCCACAAATGTACTTTGCATATAGGAAACTTGATCAAAAATCACCAATAATTACAGCGAATAAAGAAGAAGAGTCAAGCAAAGAAGACGAGTATGTGTTTGAAAAAGTCAATACTCAAGGGAAAAGCCTAAGACCGGTCAGTGCAAAAGCATCAGAACTTTATAAGAACAAGCGGCCAATAACATCAAAGCACCTGCCAATAAACCTACGCCGAGAAAGGACAAAAAAACTAGTCGACTATTCAATCCTAACCCGCCTTAAGCCCCGAAGAGTGAATATCGACAAAGAGCGTCTTTATGAAGAGAACATGGCGCTCAAACTAAAAAATAACAACCTTTTAGAAGACATAACAAGACTCCGTACAAAAATAAACCAAATCGAAAAAGAGCTCAACAAGCGCGAGGACCAAAACGAGCATACTCAGCATATAAAACCAGCCCATCTAATCAACAGTTTGAAATCTACAATAAAAGACCTCAAAAGCGAAATCAGCTCGAAAAACGATGAAATTATCAAACTCAAAAGAAACATCCGGTCAACAAAAATTAATGAAATCGAACTAGAAGTCCAAGCTTATATAGACGAATGTACAAGATTAAGACATCATTTAGAAGAAATAATGAAACAAAGAGATACCCCACAAATGAATCAAATAGTTGAAGAAAGAACAACACAAAGTTCTTTTATAGTAAACAACTTAAAAAAAGAAAATGAAGATTTAAATGCAGCATTGAAAATTGGAAATGATGAGGTTAATAAATGGAGAGAAAGGGTTAATGAGTTAGAAAAACTTAAAAAGAAAAATTCAGTTAAAAAAAATGAATTATCTGGAGCTAAGAATGAAATATTAAAACTTAAAGGGCAAATTGATAATGGGAATAAAGAATTTGTTAATAAGGAGAATTTGTATAAAGATGAGATTGGGAAGTTGAAAAAAAATAATCAGGAGTTACAAGGAAAAATTTCAGGGTATGAAATGAGGATTAAAGAGTTGATGGGAACTGTGGATGAACAAGGGAGGAAGGTTAAGGCTTTGGAAGAATATTGGAGTAAGAATGAAGAGGATGAGGCGAAAAAAGCGGAGTTTGATAGAAGGGAAATGATGAGGGAGGAGGAGGAAAAAGCTAGGGCGGAGGTGAGGAAGAGGGAGGAAGAAGAGAAGGCTAGAGTGGAAAGTAAAAAGAAGGAAGAGGAAAATAGGAAGAAAGAAGAGGAAATTAGGAGGAAAGAAGAGGAAAATAGGAGGAAAGAAGAGGAAAATAGGAAGAAAGAAGAGGAAAATNCTAGAGTGGAAAGTAAAAAGAAGGAAGAGGAAAATAGGAAGAAAGAAGAGGAAAATAGGAGGAAAGAAGAGGAAAATAGGAGGAAAGAAGAGGAAAATAGGAAGAAAGAAGAGGAAAATAAAAAGAAAGAAGAGGAAAATAAGAAGAAAGAAGAGNTAAAAAGAAAGAAGAGGAAAATAAGAAGAAAGAAGAGGAAAATAGGAAAAAAGAAGCAGAAGCAAAGAAAAAAGAAGAAGAAGAAGCAAGGAATAAAGAAGAAGCAAGGAAAAAAGAAGAAAATAAGAAAAAGGTAGAAGAGCTCAAGAAAAAAGATGAAGAAAAGGCAAAAAAAGATCAAAAGCCCAAAGAAGAAGAAACCAAATCCAAAACTCCTGAAGAAAAATCCAAACCCCCAGAACGCAAACCCTCCAATCCTGACACTCTTAAAGAAGAAGACACAAAATCAAAGTCCAAAAAGAAGTCTAAATCCAAAAAATCAAAAGACAAAACTCCTCCAAAAAAAGATTCTCTCAACCCCGACACAAAAAACCTTCTGGAGCACTTCACATTCCGCCTTCAAATCAACCGTGTCCCGAAATCTAAAATCTTCCCCAGTCTCTTCAACAGCATCTCCCCAGAAAAACTCATAACTAAACCTGAACTCTCCTCTTATCTTAAAAAACCCCCATTTAGTTACAACCCATCTGAAATCGAAATCTTATCCTCATTTCTTTTAGAATCAAAATCAACAGCAAAATCAATTGAAGAAAAACTAATAAAAAATACTGACGACTGGGAAATTTTCTCCCCAGAAGATGAAGAGAAATTCGATGAAAACCTAAGCCAAATTATGCTTTCTAACAAAGATGAACTTTTTTCTGCATGTCAAAACTTAGACACTGATGGTTCTGGGATAATCTCAATAGAGAGTTTTAAAAAAGCTTTAAAAAACTCATCAGTCGACCTCCCTGCCAAGCTTTTTAAATATATGACTTTGCTTTTTTACTCTCACGATATGAAAATTAATCAAGTTCCATATAAACATTTTATAAAAGCATATGGAGATCCTGAAGGTGAAGAAGATGATGAAGTTACAGATGAAGAAAAAGCTAAAGTTGTAAGGCATTATTTGAAAATCATATCACAAATACTTATAAAAAATAAAAAAGGGGTTATGGATGTGTTTGAATGTGATGAAAGTGGAATAATTTCCCCTGAAGAGTTTTATGAAGGGCTTAAGAGAATTGGTATGGGGGAAATGGAACAAGATCATGTTTTATTGATGTTGGAAGCTTTGCAGTTTGAAGAAGCTTCTGAAGTTTGTGTTCATATTGAGGAATTAGAAGAGATTTTGATGCATTATGGGGTTGCTGAACCTAAGGAAGGAGAAATGGAAGAGGCACAAGAAAGGTCTGAGGATGATGTTGATGAAGGACATTATAAGAAAGTTAGTATGTTGGATTCAGATAATTATGAACTTAGTGATGATTCTCCAGATAAAGTTGTGAAAAAAAATTCATCTAAAGGGTTTGGTGAGGCTTCTCCGTTTGATAAGAATAAAAGCTTTGAAGAAAGGCAGAGTTCGGGAGAACTTGATGAGTATGGCAGTGATTATGATGATGATTTTCAGTAATTAGTTTTTTATGTAAGAAAAATCATTTAAAAGTTTTTTCTTAAGACTTTTAATGCAAATTGTTAATGAGGATTGTAAAGGAAAATATATTGGCAGTAGGTTTATTGTAAAATATATTAAAAAAGTTTTGGATCATAAGAAAATCACATATGGGAAATTTTCTACGATTTTTACAGAAGAAACTGGAATGAATACAAGTTTAATAAAAAACTTCTACAAAGGTGATGCATAAGATATTGCAGAAGATATCAGAAACATCAAGTTTATATTCTAAATCTCATATATTTTATTTTCAATCTTCTAGTTTGTATCTAAATCTTTGCCCTAAAAAAATTAAGTTCAACATAAACCTTTTTTTTTAATTTTTTTCTATCACCTAAACATCCTCTTAGATATAATCAAGGTTTTTATATACACATAAATGCATTAAAAGCTTTAAAAAATTATTATCAACACTTATGTTTATCCTAATACCTTTCCTCTAAGTTAAATATTATTTTTTAATATATAAGATAATAATATTCTCAATGTCCAATAAGGTAAAAAGCTCTGGGGTTTCCAAAAAAGTGCAGAATTCTCTACCAATGAAAGAAATCTTCCAACAAAACCAACTGACCACTGAAATCCTAAAAATCCTCATCTCGCGGTCTGAAGATGTGGCGATCCTTAAGTCAATCTCAGACAAAAAAACAGGCAAACTCCGCATCCAAACAGCTTTTGCAGAAAAAACAATTCAAGAACTTGAATCAAAAGAAGACTGGAGGATAACAAAAGAAGAAATCATCTTAGGACAGCTTATAAACTCAAGACTTGAAGCAATTTTATATAAAAAACAATTCGACAAAGTTGCTAAGAAAATGCTCAAAGTTAACACCCAATACGATGAAGACCCTTCTGAATGTGAAATGAACTTATCAGAAATTCATGTACAGAAAATCATGAATGTAAAAATTGGTCCTGATAACACAATTATAACTTATAATGAAAAAGGTCAACCTTTAGTTACTGTGCCTTCGGCAAGTGTTCTTCCATCAACTTGGCGTGAATGTTATTCTCAGTCAATAAAAATCATGGATAGTTTGTTAAGTGGAGAAGTTTTAAATTTGTACCCTTCATTGTATTATTGTGTGAAACAAAGTAGGAATTATTTTCAAACAGAAGTGATGAGACAGAAACAAGCTGTTGATGAAGGGTCGAGTATTTTATCACCTAATATTGCTGTGATAATTACATCGAAAAAATCGAAAATTGTATTGCCGAGTATAAAGCAAAGTATCAGCCCAGCAAGGAAAATCAGTTGTTTGCCGGAGCCTGATTTGAAGCAGCCTCTTATTAAAATGTTTATGGATATGAATGGGGATATAGACAAGTGTATAAAAAACCATATTTCTGCTTATAATGATAGGAATACTGAGGATAAGGTTAGGATAGGGAAAAGTAAGGATTTGGTAGAGAAAACCATGAGGGTTAGGAACTATGAAAAGTATTCAGCGGTAAGTCCTTGGGTTAATAATACTATGAAATTCCCATTAAATACAGTCAGGACATTGCAAAGGCTTCAGATTATGCCACAGATACTATTTGACCTTGAAAACCCTTATTTTGATGAATCAAGGTCGTTAGCTGATCGAATTAGAGTTATCCATTCTTGTATTGTTATACAAAATCATTATAGAGACAAAAAACAAAAAATCATGGCACGCAGAGCTGTGATGCTACAAAAATGGGTCAGAGGGTTTCTTGGAAGGAAAAAAGCTCTTCTTGTTAAAACTTTTAAGTTTAGGAAAATTTATTATTGGGAAAGACTTAGGCATTGGTATCCACTTTTTGCTAATAAACTTAAAATAAGCAAAAAAATGTTTACGATTATTGACTATACAAAAAATATTAAAAGTGTTATTGTAATACAGAAATTTGTCAGAGGGTGGATTGCTAGAAAAAACTTGGTTTGGAAGAAAATGTTTTACACAATTCGTAAAAGAAAAGAACATGAAAAGTTTTATATGAAAAAACACAAGTATTGGATGGCCTGCTCAACTAATGAAGATTTAGCTTTTTCATATAGTAAAAGTTCTGAAGAAGATATACTTTCTTATATAGCACAGAATGAAAGTAAGTTAGGAAAAAGTTATGAAAAATCAGTTTATAGCATGGTGAAAATCAAAGAAAAGGCTGAAGTTGATATTAGAGTTAAACTTTTGGGGCAAGCAAAAGCGGATCGAATCAAAGCTTTGGAATAAAAATTAAATGTAAAAAAAATAACTTGTGGAATTATTTTATAAGAACTTTGACTAATAAAAGAGTTATAGCGTACCAGCCTCCAATAATTGCACAAATAGACACAATGAACCCACTAAGGTTTTTTTCATCTTTATAAATAGTAGATATAGGTTCAATATCATAAGTAAATATCACTTCAGGGTTCATAGGGTGGTAAGATATAAGATTATTGGCGCTAGCTTGATAAAAGCGTCCTTTAGAAGTTACGGCTGGGACTAGTTTCAAATAATAACTTGTCCTATATCCTTCTCTAATTTCAAGATTATCAATAGGTCCTTTAAGTCCATCAGTTTGAGCATTAGGATCTGTGAAAAGGAAGTGGTCAATCTTATGAAACCCGTTATAAAAACTTAAAGACCCTCTATTCAAATTCAGCGTATTTTTAAATCGAATACTTCCTGGAACTTTTTTTATTTTCAAATACCCAGCAAGCATACACCCAGGGCCTAAAGTTGAGTCTGTGCTTAAGAATTTTTTACATTGGTCAATATCAGCAAATTGAGGTGGTTTCCATTTTTTCCTTCCATAAGCTTCCATAACATCAGCACAAGAATTACAACATTGACCTATATTTGTCTCAGCTCCAAAACAACTTCCACAACCTTCAACTTGGTCTTCTATAACTTCATAAGAACCTGTACTTATTATGTTACCTTCTTTGTCTAAGACTGAACGTGGTAATGAGTAAAATTTGTAGTGTTCAGCATTGGTGTCAGTGTAGAATATAACTAAAGAGTTGCATGGAGTACTAAAAAATGAAATGTTCACTGAGAGAATCATGAAATCTTCATCGGAGTGAGGCTCGACTAGAAGATATGGTTTTGGAGTTGAATTAAAATAGTGTAGGGACTCTGTGAATAGTAAATATGATATAACTGAGAAAGTAATTATGCTGAGAACACCACCTAATGCTGTAGAGGTCTGGAGATCAGAAGTTGCTTTGCGGTAGAGATCCACAGCTTTGATTGTTCTAAGCATAATTAGATAATAAAATAAAAATATTGATCTTATTACTAAAACTATTATACAATTTAGCTTTTAAGAATAACACTGTTGAAGATACGCTTAAGGAAAGGATTGATTATAGACTGAATTTATTAAAACATTTTAGAAAACTTTTTAGTGTTTATGATGCTGATGCAGACAGTATTCAATAACAAAATGATATGACAATTTTTATTACAAACTATATTATTAAAATAATTTAGTAAGTGCAGATTTTGAAAAAGGATTTATCGTTTACAAATTTTTAAATATCTTATAAATTTAATATTAAACCTTTAAAAATCAATTAAAAGAACACATCAAATCATTATTTCTGTAAATTCTAAAACCTTTAAATCATAAATATAATACCCATTAATCTCAATATTCCAAAAAACCTACTTCCACTTTTTTCTGAAACAAGCTATTCTCTCAATAAAATCCCAAACCTTCTCCATCAAAGGATTCATCCTACATTCTTCATCCTTTCTCCTCATCTCAAATCTCTTAAACATTAACATCAATCAAAAACCTTCAACTCCTTACAAAACCCAGTATTAGTATCTAAATCTTACTTATAAAAAATAAACCAACTTTCAAAAAAAAATGCAAAAGTAAGCCCCAAGGAATCTCCAAACATAAAAACCCCATCCTGCAAAAATAAAAAACCTAAATCCTATAATTTATCTCTAATAAACTCACCTTAGACTATTAACTTAATTATACGATAAACGTAACACATAGTATAAAATACTTGCTTCCATATGGTAAAACCTAATTAGAATGTTTCTAAAGACGAAAAGAGGAACAGAAATATTATTCGGCACTACACACTAAGTCCAAGCGCTTTACAAGAAAAAGACTCTATAAACACGCATTCTTTATCCCAGCCATCACGGAAAAAAAACCGAGGTTTAACAATGACAAACAATTTACCACTTGTTATGAATTCAAAATACTTAAAAGTCTGGAAAAGAGCTCGGACTAAATTAAGAGCATTTGTCATATTGAAATTACTTGGAGAACACTTAAAACTTTATGGTACTAGCAATGCTAAACTCATACTTAGTTATAAATCACAAGAAAGCAATGATATATTTTTATATAGAAGAGCTTCAAAAATTTTGGAATCAGGAGGATCAGAAAACACAACTATTGATACATTCCCTAAATATATGTTAAAACCTAATGGAAGGTTTAAAAACATTTGGAATTTGGTTGTTGTTTTAATTTTACTTTATACGGCTATTGTTACACCTTTTATTTTATCTTTTGGTGATACAATTGATAGTTTAGGTATTTTTTGGACAGATAATGCGATTAATGGGCTTTTCTTTTTGGATTTTGTCGTGAATTTTTTTTCGGCTTACAACGACAATCAGGGAAATCTTATCACAGATAGGAAGAAAATTGTTTTGAAGTATGTGAAAGGATGGATGATTATTGATTTGATTACTTGGTTTCCTTTTGATTTAATACAGCAAACAGGAACACCAAATGGTGGGAAAACATTTGCTAGATTTCTCCGCCTTCCAAAACTATATAGATTATTGCGATTTTCTAAATTATTAAAGCTTATGAAATCTCGTACACAAAATGAAATTCTAGATAAAATACAAGAGTTTTTAAGTGTGAAAAATTTCGTTATAAAAGTTGTGAAATCATATCTTACTGTAATGATATTCATTCATATAATATCGTGTATTTGGTACCTCACAGCAAAATTAGATGATTTTTCTCCAGATACATGGGTAGTAAGACTAGGGTATCAAGATTCTGATATTGGTAGTTTATATTTAACTTCAATGTATTGGGCTTTTACAACTTTGATAACAGTAGGATATGGTGATATTTGTGCTTATACACCTTTAGAAAAATCTTTATGTTTTTTTTGGATGTGTTTTGGCCTATATTTTTCTTCATTTAATATCAGCAGTTTAGCATCAATGTTAAGCTCATTGGATTTGAAAGAAAATGCAGTAGAGAGTAAACTTTTTATTATAGATGAGTTATGTCATGATATGAATCTTGACAAAACCCTTCGTTCCAAATTGCGAACAAGCATAAAATACGCTGCTGAAAAAAGCGGTTTTTCCTGGAAAGAAAAAATGAGTATCCTCGATGAACTACCCAAACTTCTTCGTTACGAAGTAGCTATAAACATGCACAACGGTGCTGCGAAATTTATAAAATTCTTTATGAATCGTGATCAAACCTTAGTCGCTTTATTAATGCCAATGTTAGAGCCTATGTATATAGAATCCAAAGCTTATTTATATAAAATCAATGATGCTGCTGAAGAGATTTTCTTCATGACAAAAGGTCGGGCAATACTTCTTTATCATAATGATATAGTCTTAAAAAACTTAAACAAAGGTTGTTGTTTTGGTGAAATCGAAATTATATATTCAGAAAGAAGAAAACATAATTGCTTTTCTCAGAGTTTTTGTGAAATCTTAGTCATGCATAATCATGTTATAAGAATAATACAGCAAGAATATCCTTATTTGTGGAAATATATTGAAGATTTAGCTTTGAAAAGGGTTAGGAAATTTGAAAGAAGAATTGTAAGTATTGAAGAAATGGAGAAGTTTATAAATGGGAAACTAAAATTCGAGGATTATGATAAAGAGTTTAAATTACATGTTGAAAAAATTGTGACAAAAAAAGTTGCTAGAGTTCCTAAGGATTTTTCACAGGCTGGGATAAAGGATTTGATTAAGAAAATAGATAAATTAATTAAGATTGCTGAGAAGAGGCCGAGACTGAAGAAAAAAATGCAAATTTTCAAGAAAGAAGCAGAGAATATGTGTAGATAGGTGGAGTTTTGGAAAAATATACTGATTTATTACGTTTTATAATTTTAAACTGTTATTATTTTTTGCTGTATAAGAGATGATTTAGGTTGGAAAAAGTTTAGGTTTAAAAATTTTAAGGTAATTTTTAATGTATTTTATGAGATTAAATGTATGATTTGGTTTTGATTTGCGAGATGAAAGATTTATTATTTAATAATGTGAATAAAGGGTTTTTATATGATGCAGTTAAGATTATTATCTTTTCGAACAGACATAAACATAATGAATTTTTTCATCATCAGTTTTCAAAGATGATATTCTCATCATACTGATCTTAAAATCCTTTACAGCCCAATATCTTTCATCAAAATAACTTTTCCTAATCTCAGGCGGGCTATGAGTTACTGATATATAAACCCCACCATCAACTAATACTCTATAAATCTGACTTAGCATTCTTTGTGACATAATTCTCGATCTATCTCCACATAATACAGAATCAAGTAAGCCTTTTTCTAAAACCACATCAAAACTTTTATCAGGATAATTCATTGTTCTTATATCTTTATGATCCCATTGCATAGTCCCAGCTTCATTTGCTTGTTTCATATCCTCAATAAGAATATTTGAATTATCCATATTGACTATTTTTGAATATCCTGCGGCTTGCATTTCAAATGGTAATGATGAAGTTCCACACCCAGCATGTAGGATGTTATGAGTTGGGAGAATAAATTGAGTAATGATATCTTTGATACCATCCCAATGATGATACCAATCATAGGTTTCTTTTTTATGAAGGTATCTTTCTTCCCAATATTCAGAACGACCGTATTGAGCAGATGCCATTTATATGCTTTTTTTTTTGGATTGAGTATTAGAAGATCATAGATTTTATTTGGGTTATGTGATAGGATTGTTGAATGTGAAGGAAGTTAGAGGATTTGATAAGATATTTTTGATTTGTAATTTTGAAGTTGTAATTATGAAAGGAGGATGTTGATTTATTGCTTAGTTTGGATAGATTTTTATAGTAATTGTCATGTAATGATTGAGGATTATATTAAAACTTTGGCTTAAATTGATTCTAAAAAAAAATTATAGCTTTTAGAATAATTTAAAAATTACTTTAAATCTTCAAACTAGTAAACCAATATTTTATAAAATAATCTCCATCTTCTTGCATCATCTCTTGCTCTTATCTACCTCATTCGCTATCAATCCTATCTTTCCTTCATAAAGTATGATAATTTAAAACTACAAAACACTAAACCATAAAACCTAACATCCAAACGTGTTTTCTCAAGCTGAAACTCATGTTTTTCATAATAAAGCATCAATCAGAACTTATCCCTCAACAAAAAAACTCATAATTTCCCTTAAAACTCAATAAAACCCTCATCAATCTTTCTTCACGCCAGAAAAAATTGTTCAGATCCCAAAACCATAATTTTCACCTCTTATTCCTATACAAATCCTCCTTTATCAATCTTCCTTCCTCTATTCATAACAAAAACCTTCAAATAAAAAACAAAAATGATATACAAATCAATGTCTCCGACTATATAAAAAAATGAAGAACCAGAAAAGCACCCACCATAAGCCAGCATCATATATAAAAAAGCTATTTAAAATACTAAAAAACCCAAATTTCCAACCTATCATATCTTGGACATTACAAGGAAAAAGCTTTATAATAAATGACCAACTATTATTAGCTGATTCAATCCTCCCTATATACTACAAGCATAAAAGCTATACAAAATTTGTAAAGCAATTAGATGATTATAGTTTTTATAAACCCAATGATAATATAGAAGAATATATGCATCCACTTTTTCAAAAAGATAACCCAAACACATTAAAATATATACAAAGAAAAATACAAGGAAGCCCAATAAGTGAAAATAATATGCAGGAAATAATAGTTAGTTTGCATAAATACCAGACACAACAGAGTAAGATGGAAAATATTTTAACGAATTTGGAGAAGGAATATAATAAAATTGTTAAGGAAAATCAATTGTTATTAGATGAATTGTCGAAAAGGAAAAAAAGGGAGATGGAAATTGAGAAGTTTTTGAGTAGCATTCAAGATAAGAGTTATTGTGTTGATGGAAAAAAAGATGAAATCAGTAGGAAGAAATAAGATGATGAGATTAGAAAATTGTAAAAAGTGGATGATGTAATAAAATCATCACTCTTAAAATATTATATAAAAAATCCTAAACTTCTCATTAAAAAATCTAACAACCTATCAGCATATATTCCTAATACCCACTAATCAAATCTTTAAAAAAAAAAACTTATAATCTCTTATAAAAAATCACTCATATCCTTATATTCTACAGAAATTAAATCCCATCATAATTAACTATTTGTAAAGACCCAAAGCTTTTTTCAATATTTCCTTGTCTTCTAACAACTTCTTATATTGCATTTTCAATATATTATTCATCTCTTCTTCTCTAACTCTATCTGCTTCTCTTCTTTCAGATTGCATTTCTAATGTTTGATACTCACGATTATCTTTAACTTTATTTAGAAATACTTCATGGGAATCAGTTCTTTCTTTTAGTTGTTTTGCTTTTTCCCATTGTTCATTCCATTTAAGGGTCTCGAAATTTTCTTGTGCTTCACGTTTGAGTCGTTTTATTTCAGATTTTTGATTTGATCTTTTTATGTTGCGGTTTTCATTGAATTTAAGGTCGCCATAAAGTTTGTCCATTTGACGTTGAGTTTTGCTTTGATGGTCAGATTTAGCTTTAAATTCTAAGTCCTATGTAAAAATTACAGTGTTTTTTTGGATTTCGATTTCACGCTGTTCCTCTCGTTTGTGCTCTTTAAAACTTTCTTGTTTAAGGAACCTTTTCTCATCCCACTGTTTTTTTAATAACTGGCCTTTTAATGATAGAACTTCTTTTTCCTCAGCTGAAATAGCATGTTTTAAAAGTCCAGAATCAAAACTTTTAATTATTTCCATAGAATTCATCCCAGTCACATCCAGACTTTCAGAAGTTATTTTTTTCCTTGAAGTTGGTATTTGAAAATCTTTCCTAGTCGGGCTGGCTAACTCTGGTATTTCCACAATTTCAAGTACCTCCCTAAGTAAGCATACCAAAAGATCAAGTTCATAAAATGTATGATAAAGTTTAAGATCATTTTTCGGTAGTCTCATAAGAATATCTGAGATTTTAGCATAGCATTGAGGGTCAATAAGATTACTTTCCAATACCTTTGAAATCTGTCTGAATTTCTGAATAACCGTTCCTGGTTGTGCTAGAAAACATACAAAACTTTCCCAATACCGATTTTTAGGTACAGGTATATCAAATAGATACAAATAACATAAAGCTATATCTTCAGATACTTTAGGTAAATTTTTGCTATATTTTAATTGATGTATCTGTTTAACTCCGATTTTCTGTACAATTTCATTCAGTGATTTGTACTTATCAATTACAGCTGGGCTTAAATGCTGATATACTTTACTTGATATAGCTTGTTTAGCATTTTTCTTTGGACTGTTTATTCTTATCCTCATTTTGTCTAGAAATGCATCGATTCTTGATGCATAAGCTGTTGGTTCAGGGGGTTTAAGAGGCTCTTCGCAGAAATCTTCATCATTATCGTATGAGAATTTAGGGATTTCGCTACTTGGTAAAGGTTCACATTTCATTTCTTCTTGAATATCAGACTCGTCATTTAGGTTTTTTGATATTCTCCGATTACTTTTTTCGGTTAACAAATCTTGATTGGATGGTGAAGGGAAATTTTCTTCGTTTTCATAGGGAGCTGTTATTAGCTCAGCTTCTGGTGATTCGGTTCTCTTTATAGGGGATTCATAATTTCTGTTTTCTAAAGATAATTGATCTTTTTCTTGCATGTGATCTTTAACTGTTCCATTTTCATTCTTTGCTTCGCAGTTTCCTTCCAGTCCTATCTCATATTCTTTACATTCTTCCTTATCTTCACTTCTTTTATCATCCTCATCCCCAAGGTCCTTCTTCTCCTCTAAGCTTCCAAAATCTTCAATTCTCAAAGGACTTCCAGCTTCTTCACTATCCTTATTATCCTCATTTTTTTCCTTATCACTTTCTTTTCCCTCACTCACTTTGCCTTCAGAGTTCCCTTTAACTGATTCTGATTCTTTTTCATTTCCAAACTCTGGTGTACTAGCTTCATCCATAGGTTTTTCATCACTTTTTTCCTTATCTTTTTCTTCAAGCATTTCAGCATCCTCTATTTTCCTATCATTTTGATTCCAAGCCTCATCAAGTTTTTCACTTGGGATTTTTTCAATATACTCATGGCTTATATGAGAACTTTCACTAGAAGATGATTTTCTGCTTTTGCTTTTAGAAGAGGACTCTGATGACTTCGACACTTTTTCTATTTCGCCACTGGATGATTCCATTAAAATTACTTATAAGAGTTTAATAGCTTATTATAATATTTAGTAAATTAGGCAAAAATTCTTATATATAAGTTTAATATTTTAAGGTAAAAAGATAAAATACTCTAGTTGATAATTACACAAGGTTGCTAATAAAAATTCAGAAGAAAAAATAAAAACTAGGAACTGCCCAAAATAGTTTTGGATGAACTTAGCCATAAAGAAGATAAATCTTTAACAATAAATCCATCTAGTAAGTTATATTTATAAAGCTAGGAAGACTTTTATTGGATTATTTGGTTGAAGTCTTCAACCCCTACAACTATAACTATAGTTATGTGAATAAATCTCCAAAGTTCAACAGTTTTTATACCTCGACTAAGGACATCATCAAAAGTTATCCCATTAGCATATTTTTTTCAGCGGTGTATTGCTGAATCTTTCACTCACTCATAACAAGTTTTCCTTGAACTATTATAACCCTAAGAATGCAATCAATAGACATGATTGCATAATTTCATAATCATATATTTTAGTTGGGATTGAAATTTGTAGCAATTATAACCTGATATTGAGAAAGTAAAATGAAGGGATCAACTGATTAAATCTCTTGAGTATTTTAATAGTTATATTGCTAACTCTAAGTTGGTTTATAAAGATTTGGGAAAAGTTCATGAGTTTGATAAGTATACTAACAGAAAAACTATACTTGAATGTAAAAAGGATTTGAGAAATTATAATGCGAAATAGAATTCTATTGAAAAAAAAATAAATAGGAGTTGTAGGAAATTTAAAGTTGTTAATAGTTAATTTATTATAAGTTTGGAAATTTTTTGTCAAAAAGATTATTAGGTTTTGGGTGTTCGCTTATAAAAAATACTTATGATTTATGATGCAAATATTGTAGAAAATGGTAATTGGAAAAAATATGTAGATTAATTTCAATATGTTGAATCTAATAATAATTTTTATCTGCTGTATTTTCATATATAATAGCATAGATATGCTTTGAAAATTTGTGAAATCATTTCACATATAGTGATTTTATTCAAAGGATGATTTCTTTAATATTGAAGTATAAAAAATTAGTTTTGGATTTATAATAATAGAAGTATGGACTAATAATTAAAAATTAAAAGAAAGTTATTGATTACTAACAATATATCTTTAAGCACATAAAGGTAAATAATATATTTAAGGAAGTATAAAATTGCAAAAATAATCAGTCACTAAAAAATATATTAAAAAATTTTAAAACACATTTTGATAATTTCTGCCAATCAGCTAATTTCCTCCACCAGAAACTTTTCAATCTCTTAAGAAACATACAAAAAAATAGATCATAATCATATATCCCAATAATAGCAAAAAATCAAAATATCTTATTATCGTCTAAAATCTTATACCTATTCTTATAAAATATCATAATAAATTTAATATGGGAAACTCTCAAGGTCAACAAAAACCTTCATCATTCTCAAAACTTTCTCAAATCTCTCAAAAAACCTTAAATTTCTCAGGACCCAAATCAGCAGCACGCACATCCCTTTTTTCTTGTATCTGCACAAAAATTGACGATAATCCACGTATTAACTCTATCATTCTTAACCCTTTACATCAGCTCCAATTAACTTCCTTAGCTCGAGGTTATCTAACCCGAAAGCCAAAGACCAAAATTCCTAAAGCTTATCATAGCAACTTTTCAAAAAAAGATTCAAATAATCATTCTGAAATGGCAAAATTAAGCCGCATATCAACTGAAAACACTCTAAGCCAAGATCTTAAAATCAACTGCCAAATTACAAAAAATAAACCCAGTAATTATTTTGTACATGAAACAACTGAAAAATCAGATAAAGCAAATCCTTGTAACGAAATCTATTCTAGCAAAACTATGAAGTCTGATATTACCGAATGGGCTAAACAAAGCTTCCAAAATCCTTTAAAATCCTATTGTGAATTCAAGAATAATAAAAAAGAGCTTGGTATAGATTTCGAGACTTATGAAGAAGATTGTGATGATTTAGATGTTTCTACTGAAAAAACAGGTACTTTAGGTATTAAAATGCTTAATGGTAGTTTTTATTTTGGGGAATTGAAAGATAAGAAACCACATGGAATAGGTATTGAAAGGTGGGATAATGGGAAAATATATGAAGGGACTTATTATGAAGGTAAATATTCTGGACAAGGGGTTTTAATATGGCCTGATAAAAGCATATATAAAGGGGGTTTTATTAAGAATAATATGCAAGGATATGGAGTTTTTAAATGGAGTAATGGAAATTGTTATGAAGGGATGTGGAAAGAGAGCAAAATGCATGGAGAAGGGAAATTTACTTGGAGCAACGGGAATAAGTTTATTGGAGAATATGAAGATGGGCAAAAACATGGCAATGGGGTGTTTTTCTGGACAGATGGAAGGCAGATTAAAGGCATATGGCGGTTTGATAAAATAAAAGTCTGTATTTAACCGCAATTTTTGTTTAGAAACTATATTTTATCATAAGATTTGTGTTATAAAATCATTTTCAAGTAAACTACTACAAATTTATATATAAAAAAAAGAAAATTCATGATAGTTTTGATATATTCCTTTATATTACCTTATCAAATATTAATTTATGCAAAATTCGCATTGCATAAATGCCTATCATAAGAGTTTCTTTCCATATTACTAAACTGTCCACTATGTCCACAGGCAATCGGCATTAAAAACCCTGCATTTAAAGGCTGTAATTCCGATATATTATCTTCATTTTCACTATTACTTGATTTTCTTGCTTTTAACTGAAAACTATCACTTATTTTTTCAATCACTCTCAATATAACCTCTGCATCTTTCCAAATCCTACATTCTGTAAATTCTTTCATATGAACAATACCAACCCTTAAATCAGCTATTGATCTCACAAGCTCAGTATTATGAAATCTTTCAGCTCCAGGACCATAACATCCCCAAACCTCTAAAACAACAAGCCACATATAAAATTGTAAATGGACAAATTTACTTCTAATAATATCTTTCAAAGCCATCCCTCCAGCATTAACTTCTGTAATCACCATTATTATCTTATTAACAATAGTTTTCATTTCATTATCATCAAAAGTTTCAGTTTTTATAATCTTCTGATACTTATCTTGAGGATTATCTATAGCCATATTAAGCCAAATATCGCTAATTCTTTTTATAGATAAACATATGTCATGACAATCTTTTTCTGTAATGGTTTTATTATGATTTATTAGGTTTTTCAAATATATTCTCCCGACTGAATACCCTATTTTTTCTACAATTTTATAAGCGACTGCGTTTTTTAATGAAGCTAAGTCGCATATGACATCATCACAAGGGTCTGAAGCTATGACTTTATAACATCTTAGTTTAAGATAAGATAATACAGAATCAATATCTTTATGCCCTGTAATAAAAAAACTATAATAGGCTAATCGGCCTAAAGTGAAAAGTATTGTATCAGAAAGACATCCAAAGGTCCGATCAGCAAAAAGAAAATCAACATCACAAGCTTCGGCTATATGTATGGCGATACAACCACCAAGGGATTCTCCATGAATACCAAGTTTATTGATTATATAGTTTTCTCTTATGTGTTTTATTATGAGTTTCCCATCTTCGATTAAAGATTTTATGTTAGGTTTTCCAGTACTTTTACCAAATCCTCTATAGTTCCATAGGATAATATCGATATTCCTACTTATGTAGAATTCTAACCACTCACTTTGGAAGTAAGTGAATTCGTAATACCCGGCATTTGGGTTACAGAAAAAAACGCAAGTCCCTTTGGAATCTTCTCCGGTTATGTATGTACTGATTAGAACTTACCAGTTTATTTTCTCTTTGCCATTTACTATTGTGAATTCTTCACAGTTGAACCTTTTCTGCAAATCTGCCCTCATATAATCAACACTTCCAATAGTATCATCAAAAAGCCATCTAAAAGCTGAAAATACACAGTTTCTAGGCTGGTATGATTTAGCTAAACGAATATCAATTTTTTCTAAGGTCATTATAGCTTGGTTTAGATTATCTTTTGAAACTTGAGTTTTTATCGATATTGAGTTCACTTGAGCACATTCAAAACGGATCTCAAGCCAATCGTATAAAGTAAACATATCAAGATCATTTATTATGACTTCAATGTTTTCTAAGAGCTTTTTAAGATCTATAAGAAGGATGTAAAAAGATTTTTGGTGCCGACTAAGAGGCTTATTGATTGAAGAGTAATTGTCGATAAGTGAGTTTATGAGGATTTTTGAGTTGCTGAAATGAAAATCTTGAAGTTTAAGGTTGCTTTGTTTGACATTTTCTAAATATTCTTTAAGGTTTCTGAGCTTTTCACTTATTTGGAAGGAGATTTCTTTAAGGTAGTTGCTTTCTATGTCCCGTCGCCAGAAGTAGTTTGATCCTGGGAAAAGAGAAATCTCGACTGCTTTTCGGATTATAAGCCAGAGAATTATAATAAAAGCTAGGATACTTCCTGGAACACTTATGTAGTTGACTATAGAATATAGGATCCCGATTGTTATGCTCAGTAAGAGCAAGATTAAGGTCAAAAGTAGATATCCGATGCTCATATTTTTTATAAGTTGATATTTTCGGATTTAGATATAATAGGGATTGTGACATTTTGTTAAGGGATATTTGAAATATTATTTTGAAAGTGAGATGATGATATTTTTGTGTATAGTTTTGCAAATATTCATTATCCTATCATTAGCACTCCTAATCTTAAAACCATATTATATTAATAATCACGTATATATGACAATTTTTATATATAAAAACAACAAACAGGGTTATCTATGAATCTAAATAAACCATATTATTTTCTAAATCTTGAAGTGTCAATACAAAAGCAGCCTTATTAATTATTTGAAATATTAGCTAAATAATCACATCTACCAAACAGCATATAATGCCTAAAGTACTTTAAAAAATATATAAATAAATGCTTACATTAATTTAGCCCTATAAAATCTTCTATTCTACTTATTATATCATAAAAAATCTGCAAAATATCACCAAACCCTACAAAATCTACATTTAAATCCACCTACATCATCAAACTTCATTATATTATACCTTCATTAACTACATCCTCTAACAAAATAATTCTAAAATACTCAAAGTCCTTGTTTCGCCAAATTATCTAAAAGCAAAGCTTCAAATTCATTAATATCGATTTTCCCATCTCCATTAATATCTGCCTGGTTCATAATCTCACTAATAACCTCTGTTGTAATCTCCGCCCCTTCACATAAGCATTTTTTTAATTCTTCTAATTCAATAGTTCCATTACCATCTTGATCAAACAAATTAAACGCTTGTTTCAGGTTTTCTTTAGTAAAAACTCTTCCACCTTTTACAGATGCCCTTAAAAATTCAGTATACCCTATTTTACCATTAAGGTCACTATCAACTTCTTCCATAATCATATTCGCATACATTTCTGCTTCTTCAGTTGGACAATTATCGTTTTTTAAAACTTTTGTTAGCTCACCTGCTGAGATTCCCCCATCTTTATCTTCATCTAAAAGCTCAAAAACCTTATTTTCAATAGAAAATGTATTTGGGTCAACAAGTTTTGATATAATAAATGTGTGAATTGCTTCTTTAAGTTTTGTTGTTCGTTTAAATGTTTTTATCCCATCTAAAACTTTTGTGATGTCTTCATTTGACACACATTCTGCGTGTTCGAGGATCCATTTGTGATGACAAGCATCAGAAGCTGAGATTCTTTTGTTTGGATCAGCAATAAGAAGTTTACTTAGAAGATCTTTAGCTTCCATAGAAATACCGTCCCATTTTTCCCCTTCAAGCTTTATTTGTATATTTTTTACGATTTTAAAAATCATTTCATCTGTGCCATCATATGGCGGGGCTCCAGAAAGTAGTATATACATTATCATCCCACAACTCCACATATCACATTTTTCATTATATGTACCTTTAACTACCTCAGGGGCCATGTATAATGGTGTACCAAACATTTCATGAAATTTTTCCTTACCATAAAAAGTCGCTGTGTCAAAATCAATAATTTTCAGAGTCAGACTATCTTTCTTATCAAGTAAAACATTTTCTGGCTTGATATCCCTGTGGACAATACCTTTTGAATGCAAATAATTTATTCCTGAAAAAATCTGTGACATGATTTCTGCAGCGCCAGCCTCTTCAAATTTATGTAGTTCGACTATTTTATCAAACAAATCCCCACCTTTACAGAACTCAAGGACTATGTAGAAATTTGATTCATCTTCAAAGAACTCATAAATTCGTGGTAAATTTGGATGATCAAGTTCTTTCATAATGTCGACTTCCGCAAATACTGATCCTGATTCAATTACTTCTTGTGGCAAGCTTGATTTCGATATAATTTTAGCTACTCTTTTATCCCCTGAAGCTCGATGGGTGCATATGCGAACTTCTCCTCTAGCTCCTGAACCCAAAGGAAAGTTATCAAGTCTGTAAACAGAATAAAATGCTGCTCGATTTCTCTTGACAAATGAACTTGGAGATATGACTATATCTTTTGCATGAGTTATTGGAGTTAGCATTGAAACATCGATACTTAGGGATTGCCTAAGCTTACGTTCAGTATTTAGGCTTGATGAACAGATTGATCCCATATTTATTATTGTCTGATTATTTATCCTGATTTTAGTCATATAAATGTGTGGAAGAAAAACACTGTGGATTATAGAGACTGTGAACTTATTATAAAATTGATAATAAAATTATGAAAATGGTTTCTTAAAGAAATTTATAAGAAATTTATTAGAAATTTATAGGAAATTCATAAGATTTGGTATTAGTTTTGAAAATAAATAGGGCTAAATGACTTAAAAAGTTTGGAATTTGGTTGAAAGAGATGAAGATGATACCTTTGTATTGAAAAAAAAAAAATCTAAAAGTTGTGCTAAAGCTTGCAGATAGGGTTTTAGGGATTTTCTAAAGGTAGTTGATATATTGAAACTTTGATTTTCGGGTATAATAGTTGGGTTTTTATACTTATGTTCATATTTATAAAATTTTTATAGGTGGAAATTGCTTAAATTCTAACATCTATTCAACATCTAAAAAATACCTAAATTAGCCTTACACATAAAATATAAACTTTATAACATAATAAAATTACATCTAAAATATTATCATATACTCTCTGCATAATTGGCACAGTAGAAAAGATTTTAAAGCAAAAAATATATAGGAGAGTTTATGCTATAAATTTAATATAATAATGTCAACTGAGTATTGTGAAAGCGATTTCGGGAATACTTTTAACTATTATTTCGAAAAGCCTGAAAAGAAATATAGTATTTTTTTACAATGGCTTTTATCTTCAGTTTTTCAAGAAGAATTCGAAGATATCCAGGTTTCTAATTTGAATCCTTGCATTGTGAAATGTCAAAACAACAATAGTAACTACCTTATAACAATCATAGATCACCTATCTCACGACGATATCCAAAACATAATCCAAAAACTCTCTCATAACTATAATTTTAAAAACATAACTATAAAAAAGCAGATATGCTACACTCTAGTCAGAAATACCTGGACAATTTTAATAAAAGAAGACTTTTTTCTAAAAGTCAACCTTCTAAACTTCTTAGCAAAAGCAATTTACACGAAATCCAAAAAAATTCCTCTTGAAACAACACTAAATCTTATAATAAACCTTGTGACAATCAGCTTAAAAATCTTGGAAAAAAATCCATGCTTTAACAATATCACTATGAAAAATATATTTTTTATATACAAAGAGTCGAAAATTCTGTCAACAACTCCACAAATTTCTTTTGATTTTTGCAGTTTTGATACAGTAAATGATATTTTAACTAAAAATAATTATGATGAAAGGAGTTGTTGTAATTGTCTTCAAAAAATTGCTTTGATATTTTATTGTTGCCTTACGCTTACTGTTGAATATGGGGATTTTATAGAATTGATGAATAAAAATCCTGATTTATTGATTAAGAATTTACCTAAAATTCCAGGGATTGAATACTTTTTTAATAAATTTATGAATTTGGATATTAAAGATATTGCAAAGAATAAGTATTTTAAAACTTGTGCTTATATTTTGGACCCTAAAGGCAATTTGGCTAACCCTTCAATACCTGCTTTACTTGGAGCTTTTTACTTTACTAATAAGTTCATAAGCCTAACAGCCTTTGATATTTTAGCTTCAAATCTTGACCTTTTCAAATCTACAGAAAACGAACTTTTTACTTTTAAAATACAGAGTAAAATCATTGCTTTTTTAAATAAATTCGATAGCTTTGATAAAAAAAACTGTCTTTTTACTATAGTTTTCATCAGCAAAGTCCTTAATTACAAAAAAGGAATATATTTCTCCCATTCCATTATTTTGTTTCATAAACTTGCATCATGTAAATCATTAGATTTAGCTGACCAAGAAATTAGAAAAGAATTATTAGCTTTATTACAACAAATGAAAAATATCCCAACATTAACTATTGTAAACATCCTTAATAAAGCTAATATTTTTGAAAATTTACTTAGTCAATACTATGAAGAAAGTAAGTTTATACTGAAATTCCTACCTTTTTCAGGATTTAATGCTTTAGATACTATTAAAAACCTTAAAAAAATCAATGTTCATGCCTATAATTTTAAGTGCATAAATTTACTATATTTGATTCCAATACATTTTCGGCTTGGCCAAACTTTTTCTATTATGGATTTAATTGAAGAAATAATAAATATCTATATGAAGAATTTATTTTCTGTACAGGAAAAGGTTAAAATACTTAGAATTATTATGAAAATTGTTTATGAACTTATGCACGCTGGGAAAGAATGCAAAAAATTTAATCTGGATGGATGTTGTTATAAAAATTCTCAAAAGTATAGAGTTTCTCCTATAATGCTAGAATGTAAAAGTTGTAATAGCTTATATTGTTTATCTTGTGGACAGTTACATGCTAATGCTTTACATGAAGTTGAGTACCTAACCCATTCAATGTTAGCGAAAAAAAGTAAATTAGAATGTAAAGGTAAAGATATCGAGTATAACGAAAAAGAATACAACTTTAATCAGCAATTAATCCCTGCATTCACTATATTCTCATTAGATAACAAAGTTTGTGAAAATGACTATGATGTCTACACAAGCCAAGAAATCTTAATCTCAAATACCACAGAAACGCATATTAGTTATTACACAGAATTAAGTTTTGAAGAGTTAAACAGTGAAGATCTTATAATAAATATTATAAACACTGGGATAACATTCAACAATTACCTCACACAATGCAAAAAAAATAATATTTTTATATGTAAAATGCCTCATATAGGAGATTATGATACTCTGGGTCTTGGGTTTACAACTGATAAATACTTATTTTTCACATACAATGGATTTCGGTTAGGGAAGTTTATTGAATTCACAGCAGATGTTGTGAAAATCGAAGTAAAAATACGCAATTTCTTAGGAAAAGCTGTTGTAAAAAATCCTGATTATTCAATTTATACAGGAGAAGGGTTTTTTTATATGGAAAAATTAATGATATTGAAATATCCAAATATACTTAAGTCATATAAAATACTAATGAAAATGCATAAAAACAATTATAAGCTTATCGATACAACAAAAGACTTGATTGTATTGGATATAAAAGATTTGTATTCAGAAAGTGATGTGAAAAATATTATTAAGGAAATGAAATGTGAGGAGAAAGATAAGAAAGAATGTAGAACTTTTTAAATATAGTTTTTTTTATAGAATTTATATGAGAATATANTAGAATTTATATGAGAATATAAGTGTATTAATATATTGTGTGTATTTATAAGATTAGTTATATATAGATTTTTTTATCATAATTGCTTAGAGGTTTTAAGTAAAAAATAATCTCTAATTACTATACTCATTATAAAAACAGCTACATCAATATTCACATTTTTTAATCTAAAACCAAAAATTTTTAACTACAAAATTTCCTTCATTTATTATTAACCTAACCTTAACTTATAATATTTATCCTACTTCTTACACTCAATACAATCCTTCTTCCTTTTCAAACAATTCTCATGATATGGATGTAAGCATTTCATAACTTTTATATCTTTATTTTGAATAGCTTTCTTACATGTCAAACATAAAACTTTTCTTTTTTCTTTCATCCCAGTATTCATCTTACATTTAGGACATAAATCCAGATTTACATAACAACTCTTACAAATTTCACATCCACTTTTACAAACTTTTTCATATATTTGACCAGTATAGCAAATCATACAATTAAACACTTCAGCAATATTTTTCATAAAGTTTTCAAAAAACATAATTTCTTTTTCATTATATATTCTATTACAATCAATACAATTTTTTTTATTTTGACTTCGGCATTTTAAGCATATTTTATGATTATCACATTCTAAACTTGACCTTATTCGAAATTTTATCAAGCATATTTTACATGAATAATATCGATTGTATTTTGGTTCTACTTTTAAGAATATTTTTTCGATTTGTTCGTTGCTTAAAGGTACATTACATGGACATGTGATTTCTTCAGGGATATTATCTCTATTTTCATCAAAAATACAAAATGCACAATGAATTATTTGGCATGTTGTTTTGATACGCTTTAAATAATGTTTACAATTCCATTGCCCATACTCTTCAATTAGGCTACGCATTTTTGATGATAAGATACCACCTTGAAATTCATAATCGACAAGCCATTTTATAAGTCTTTCTGCAATGAGTTTATCTTTTGGTAAAGTGATACATTCAAACATTTCTTTAAATAAATTGTTTTCTTCACCCTTGACAACTTTTGAAGATTTTTCTGATACAGCTGCATAGCAACTATCTGAAGTTTCAACGATATCTACTTTTAACCCTCCACTTCGATTGATTATGATTGATGTTTCATTTTTGTGGATGATAAGTTCAATTGTTAAGTATTTGCAGACCCAATCTATGATTTCTTTATGTGTATTTAAACTGCAGTCATTAAGTTCCCAAATATTCTTCCTTGAAACCCAAGAAAACACCCCAGCAAAGACATAAAAAATCATCCCTAAAAAGCCTGGGTTTGAAGAAGCAAGTTCTTCAACAATATTTTTATATGCAGTAATATTTGCGCAGAATGCTTTAAACGTATTTATACATTCAGAAGCATTATTCTGTACAAGTATTTGAGAAAATCCTTCAAAATCTTTGTATAAATTTTGTAGGGCAGTAATAGTTAATGGGTTTTTTAGGTCTTTTATAGCAGCTTGATAGAAGCTTAAGCCGAAGCTTGTTATGAATGACTGTTCTTTAGGCTTGACTTTAGCTATTTTAAACGATGTATTTATGACGACTTCTTCTTGTACTTCGAGAGATACCATTAATATAGAATATATAAATTTTTAAAGATTACAGTGTATCATTTTAGATGTGATATTCTTATAAAACTTTATGGATTTTTAAATATATAACAATTAATTTCATATAGAATATTTATAAAGTTGAAGAATTTTGCCAAAATTAAGAGCTACGACTTGGACTCAATGATTTTTCTTTGCAAAGACTTTTTTTGTATGCAATGAATGTTAAGTCTTACATAATTGAAGATTTTATTTAAAATTGCTCACAACTACACTAAAAGTAAACCCATTACTGAGGAAAATTTTATCTTCCTACAAAAATCGCAATGACCAACATTCTAAACAATAAAGTATTCTATTTCAATTTACTTATATTGAGCAATAATAATCCTAATCATATACATTAATTTTTGCAATAAAACCATAATTTACGTGATATAATAAATCATATCATAACCTATAATTCCTCTTAATTATTTACAGCACTTTTTTTAGCATATAATAAATATGGCCGAGTTCCGTGAACTTAATGCGATAAGCTCGAGTGTTCTTGACAAGGATAACTCAATAGCTTTGCAGTTTACAAATTTCGAAGATCAGCCCTTAAACAATAACGACAGGCCTAATCTTCAAAATGTTGTGGCAACGGCAAATATGATGTGTCAATTGGATCTTAAGACAATCGCCTTAAAAGCAAGAAATGCTGAATACAATCCAAAGCGTTTTGCCGCTGTTATTATGAGGATTCGTGAACCGAAAACAACAGCCTTGATTTTCACTAGTGGGAAAATGGTTGTGACTGGTGCGAAAGATGAAAGTCAAGCAAGAAATGCTGCGAGAAAATTCACGAGAATCATCCAAAAAATCAACTACCCTGAAGCTAGGTTTTCTGAGTTCAAAATCCAGAACTTAGTCGCCTCTGTTGATGTTAAGTTTCCTATACGTCTTGAAGGTTTAGCACAGGAACATTATCAGTTCTCTAGTTATGAGCCAGAAGTTTTCCCAGGGCTTATTTATAGGATGTTGAATCCTAAAGTCGCTTTATTGATATTTGTATCAGGAAAACTTGTCCTTACAGGAGCGAGGCATAGAGAAGATATTGATAAAGCTTTTGACAAAATCTATCCTGTACTGAAAAAATTCGAAAAGAAAAATAAATAACCAGGTTTTTCATAGGTAGACATATTAGAATAAATACATATATGCCGATTGAAAACTTTGTCCTTCGTCCAATAAAGTTAATTGGGGGGATCCTATCTCTCTTGACAGGTATTAACAACATTTTTTCAAGTGCGAGTTACATGTCAACTTTAGTTTGCTTTTACCTTTGGTAACCCTTACTCAGCTTTTTTTCTTTCGTCATAATAACAAACAGCATATCCAAGACTATCATTGAGACGTATTTCTCATCATTATTTCCTTTCTTATGTAAGTCTTTTAGTGAGGGAGTTTTTCTTATAATAATTTCCTCTCTATGCTTTGGTGGTGAAATGGAAATAATGGGGAAATTTTCAGGTGTCCTTCTTCTTATAACAGGATGTGGACTTATTATTCTTAATCTATCACAACAAAAACCAAACAAAAAACTTCCTGACCTATTTGCAAATGATGGATACATTCCTCCTCAACCTACTAATAACTAGTTTACTTTTATACAAAAAAAAAAATACACTTTTCTATTATGATTTTATAGTCATTTCTCAACAAGACCTAAAATTTTAGCATATTTTTTAAAGAAATCTATTACTTCTTATCATCTTTTTTCGAGTTCATAATGAACTTTTCTTTGTTTCTAATCCAGTCAAGTTTTTCTTTCTCAAAATCGTCTCGTTCCTTTTCTAGGATTGACTTTTCGCTTGTCAGTTTTGATAAGGTCAAGTTAACATTTTCTATGAGCTCTTTAGCCCCTGGGATTTTCATCCAGGTTTGTTGTAATAAAGTTTCACGTTGGGATAGTTCTTTTTCTTTGTCAATTAGGATTTTTTTCTTATAATCTGCGTAAGATTTAGAAGCTTCTTCTTTTTCATTGCGAATTGCAACTGCACCTCGAGGATTTGGCGCATCTACTCCAAGAAAACGACGAGTAGTTTCAGGATTATCAGAAGTTTTTACATCTAAAGGTTTGATTCTTATTGGGTTAGGTGTTGAAAATGAAGTAATTTCTCCAAACCTTGTATTAACAACACTAGAATTTTTTTTATTCATTTCTTCTAAAAGTTCTATTCGTTTAAGTTTATCATCCCTCCCAATATCTCTTTTCATAGAAACCATCATGTTGTTGATAATTTTAGTAGCTTTATTTGATTCATTAATAGCAATCTCACCTCTTAATGTTGCGATTTTATTTTTCAATGAATCAATACTCATTTCTATATCAGAAATTTCACCTTGAGGGTTTCTTCCTTGCTTTTCCAATTGTTCTTCTAAACTTTTCAATTCCCCTTTAAGATGCTTTAACTGATCAGGTTTACTAGGAGAATTCGCCTGCATTTCCACAACTGTTTGCATAATTTTCCCATCAAATTTATCCAAAGCATTTGATTTTGTTCTGGAATTGCTCCCTTCACTAAAAATATTAGTTGTTATATTATAAGATACAGCTCTTAAATGACCTACTGGTGGAGGGGTTGCATAAGGTATTGTTGGTCCTGATTCAATACTATTTTTCTGTTCCCAAAGCATTTTATGTTTATCAAAAGCCATTCTTTGCATTCTGATATCTTTTTCTTTCTGGTTCAAAAGATCTTCTTTTTGTTTAAGTTTTTGGATGACTATAACAATTTCTACTCTTTTTCTTTCATAATCTTCTTTTAATTGATCAAGCAAAACTAATTTGTCTTCAAAACTTTTCTTTTCCTTTTCTAATAATTCATTCTTTTGGAGCTTTACTTGAAGCCATATTTCTCTACGGATTTTATTAATATCATGGGTGCAACCAGTTCTAGGCCTATGAGTTTCTTGATGAGCAGAGTTTTCAATTCTTCTAATCTCTTCACTGCGATAATCTTCAATAATCATTTCTTTGCAATCTATTATTGTAAGTAACTCTTCTATTTTTTCTTCGAAACCGTCAGGAATGAAGTTTTCTTCCGAGTGAACTGATTGGCTTTTTACTTCATCATCTGCGAAGATATCTGCGTTAACTGCAGAAAGTCTTGAAGCGTTTCTTGAGCATCCATTAGCCTCGATTTCTTTCATGACAACTTGTAAGGCTTGATTTAGTCGATCAAGTTGTCCTTCAATATCTTCTGATGTATTTGCTGATGGAATATTTGAACTTATGGGTTGATGGACTTGTTTAGACATTTATTTACTTGCAAATAACATAATAGCATGATAGGGTTAGTAAGGAAGAGATTTTATTTTTAAAGGTAGAAATAATGATGGCTGTAAGGTTTTTTAAGTATGAGGACCTAAGATATTATTTAAAGCGTAAACATTATGGGAATAGTTCTGAGTTTATTATAACTAGAATACTATTTCCTTAATGATCCTTATATTAGTATTTTATAGTCAGAAATCATATTTATTTAAAAAAGAAAGTTTAATTATAACACTCATTAGATTCCTATTTCAAAAAAATATTTTAGAATCATATCGATAAAGAGTTTCAATATTACCCAATTGATTTAAATATATATCTCTAACTAAAACTTTAATTTAAAATATTTTGTGTCTATCGAATATATTTTTTATTTTATCCCAACTTTTAGAATAAAACTCTTTTATTAAGATATGAATTATAAGGATTAGGGTAGAAAATGATATTAAAGTTGAAATAATTTGCCCTTATTGCTTAAGGAATCTTAGTATGTGCTTATGTATAAAAAGTTTAAATATAGTTCATGTGGTAAATTAAATAAATTGTAAAAATATATGTCGAATATGATAAGTTTTGAAATAAACAAAGCATGTATATTGGAAATTATAATAGTTGATGAGGTTTAAAAAAATATATAAATTTGAGATTTCCTATAGGTAAAATAATGATGATTGCTATTGAAGTGTATCTTTTAATTATTGTAAAAAAAAAACTATAATATAGTGTTTTAAATCGTATTGTCCTAAAATATCTTAATATATCTTAACCCTAACTTTCTCTTACCTATTATATCTTTTATCAAGAAAATATACTCTTATTTTTTAAGTGAGGTATTGAAAATATACAAATAAAAATCATAACAAGAGCATAAACTTAATAATAAGAAACAAAAACCATCACTAATAACCTAATTAAAAATCAAGATTTCTATTTATATCTGAAAAAATTACATAAAAATAGCCTAATAAAATATATTTTTTTGTATAAAGCCAACACTTATATATTCATGTAATTTATTATCCAAATATATCTTATAAAATACCTAAAGATTCTCTTATCTTTAACCACTATTACCACTTTATATATAATAAAAAAAAAGCGTATAATCATCCTTCTATAATATTTGATTATTATTCTAAAGGCTTGCGACATATAGGGCATGTATTATTTATCCTAAGCCACTTTTTAAGACATACTGAATGAAACGAATGTCTTACATCACAATTAAGTATCATAATCTCATCATTTTCTTCAAAAGCAGCAAAGCATATAACACATTCTTTGTTTATATGCTCAGTGCTATTAAAACTTGCAACCTTAAGTTTTGAAATCTGTTCTTCAGTTGCTGGGTGTTGTCCTGGATTTGCATACATCAATGCGATTATTAACACAGGAAGACACAAACATATACAGCAACAAAGGAGACAAGGCATGCACATATAAATATACCCAAGAACAATAAGCACCAAAGACAATATTGTCAGTTCTCTAGCATCATCAAAGCAAGAATCACACGAATAAAACCAAATATTTCCTAATATATGGCCTGTAATATAAGTTCTATATATTTTTTACAATAAAGCTAAATACTCAAAAAGACTAATAGTTCTTTTCAACCTAAAATGTTGTTCAGCTGGAGGTATACTAAAATTAACTACAGTCACTAAAGCATATACACATTCTATTGATAACATTATGTATATAAAAGTATCAAGTGGCTTTTCAACATCAGTTGAAGTTAGGAAAAGGATTAAGAGACAAGCTGTGATTTTACCCAGTGAGATTAGAAATTTTATCGCAAGGTAGACTCGAGAATGATCTGAAAGTTGTAAGACAGCTTGAAGAGCCGAGTTTCTTATTGCAGTTCGGTTGTCTGTTACTAGTGGAGAACTTTCAGATGGAGGCTCTTGCTGTGGCTGATCCATTTTTTTTATTTGATGATTTGAGATAAGGTATTGAAAATGTAGGGGTTTATTGATATGAAAGTTTTTTTTGGGTTTTTTGTGTTTATATTGGTAGTTTATTGAAGATTGGCTAAGATAAGATTTTTATTTTAGTTTTTCGGGTAATTTTGTGGAAAAGGTGGTAGGTTTATTGTTAGGATGTAAAAAGTTTTTGTATTAGAAATGTTTTAAGTTTATGTATATTGAAGAATTTATTTTTATTGTATTAAGTGATAATTATTAGGGATAAAACTTAAACTCAATTAGTTGATATAAATAATAAAATTATGATAATGAGATCATAAAGAAGACTTTTTTTATACATAAAAACTCTCATCCCAAACCATCCTAAAGCCATCCCCATATCATCATAACTCCTACAATAATCCCATCTTTTTCTCCTCCAAATCATAAAATCCATAAAATAATCCACTTTACCATATCACCCCCAAATCTTTCCACACCCCATAATTTATAATTAAAAATTCCAACTTTTAACTCATCATCCCTATAAAAACGACTCAATATTCCTATAAAAATCCATTTTAATATGAAAATTCCATATCATTACAATAAAATCAAGAATCTAATAATATTACTTGAGCATCTACTGCTTTTCTACCACTTAACAACTCTTTTGTATCACTTTGTGAAAAAAGCATATCTTTCAAAGGAGTGACCTTACTTTTTCTCTTATCTTTAATACTTTTAATTTTTTCCAATATATTTTTATTTTCCAATAAATTGTAAACATCGAATTGGTTATTCATGATTACAATAATTTTAGGAAAAGCCATCCAAATCATTGTATTGTCAAAAAAAAGACCTGGGTAGTTTTCGATTTTATAATGTGGGCCTTCAATTTCTTTCCATCTATCATTTGAAAGATTATGGAAAAAAAAGTTGTAGTTGTCTTCACCAGAAAGTTTTTTTCCACCACCTATAGCAATTGCCCCATTTTTTGAAATAATTATAGGCCTATTAAGTCTAAATGGTGTAAATTTCTCAATAAGGTTATACTCGTTGTTTTTCATAAGATTTAAACTATAAATCTTTTTTGTTGGCTTACCATTTGATTTTATCCCACATAAAAAGAAAAAGTCTCCAGAATCAGCACATACAACAGGGTGGGATAAATCTAAAGATGAGGTTATAAGAACTTCCCAGGAATTGTTTAGGTAAACTTGATGTTTTAATGTGAGAGAAGCTGAAAAATAATATAGTTTTGAGTCTGTGTAAAGTAAGGCTCCAAACTTTGTAGGAAATTTCAGAGAAGCGAGTCTGTTTATAGCCCGTGTAGTTGTATTAATTAAGTATACTTTCTTTGAAAGTTTCCCTGTAGGTTTCTCACCACCTGCAATTACTATATTGTTATCAGGAAGGTATCCGATTGCACAATCACTATATAGTATAAATTTAGACAAGCAATGTTTTGTAACAGAATTTAAATGAACTTTAAATATAGAATTTTTGTCTTGGTTTAGATAGTAAAAGCTTGGGAGAAGCGATGAGTTTTTTGAATGTTTGCTTTCTGATGACTTATTTAAACTATTTCCCATAATTATCTTATACTAAATTTTAGTTTTTACTTTTTTTTTATCGTAAACTAATATAGCTATAAAAAAATTCTATATAAGTTTACTATAAATTCATACTCAATAATCCTTTAATAAATAATATAAATAAGTTATTTCACAATATATTTATTAGTAAACCTATATTTTACTAGATCATCATACAATTTTACATCTAATTTAGAATATTTACTAGTAAAAATATACTTTTTATAAATTATCCTCAATAAATTTATGTTTTTTTTCCCTAAAAAATACGTATTTTATTTAGATTTATTCATATTATTCCTCTTCTTTTTTAGGTCTAGGTTTTGGTCCCCAATTCGGCTCGTTTATAGGATACCTTATTTGTCCTAATATGCTTTTCTCATGTTCTGTCAAATCTTGGTCAAAATCAGGAGCTGGTCCCTTTGGCTCTTTTGTTAATACTCTATAAGCTGGGGAGTCTTTTAGGATATTTGTCAGATACCTTTGTGGAGCTTTAAGTTTCTTCCAGTACCTGAAAATATCATAAATGTCATCAAAACTAGCTGTGGTTTTGTATATAAGTGGATTAGTATGAGATTGTGATAAATCTTTCCCAATGCTTTTCATCGCACTTCTAAGGTTCTTTTGCGACATAGCTGGGACTTTGAAAAACTTGCATAAGTTTCCTATATTAATCCCTAATGGAGTCTCAAGTTCTTCTCTTATACTATAAAGTACCCCTCTAACTTTATCTTTAGTCTTAAACTCCCTCAGATTTGCTAATACCAACACCTTTTCTACAAACTCTTTATCATGTAAAGGCCCAGTATAAATTGGTCCCTGCATAAGTATTTGTCCTCCTCTACCTTCCTCATCCTTAGCATCCTCAACCTCATGATCTTTACTCTTTGCACAATAAGGGCAATTTGAATCTACAGTCAAAACATTACCAACCCATCTATCTTTACCTTTATGTTCCCTACCAAATCCTTGTATAAAATACGCTGGGCATTCAGAGCATTGGAAAACTAAAGATGATGATCCAATAGATTTTTTAGCTGTTTGTGCTGAACTTATAACTTTGACAAAAACTCGAACATAAAAATCAACTGACAAGCTTATTAAAGGTTGAATAGCGAATTGGTATTTATTAGCTGTAGCATTGAGTTGATATAATAAAATTCTTAATGCAAATTCATGACAATATTTTGATTTACTTGGTATACTTTGATATTTATAAAAACATGTATCAGGATTATTACCACATAAAGTAATCATATCGGTACTTGTTACACAAAGAAGGCCTCCAGATTTTACAGCTCGTACAGCAGCATCAAGAAACCCAGCAGCTGAACCATAAGGGTCAATATCGACTATATCCCAGAGTCCTCTTGAAGTATACATGGCATCACAAGCATCTTTTTGCCACACTTCTCCAGTTACTGAGTTTGATGCGAAATTCTCTTTGATTTGTTCAACTGCGCTTGGGTCTATATCATTAGCTACAATACGTTCTACTGGATGATTTAATTCTTTAAAGTAACGAATTGACCTAAGACCTGTTGCAGCTAATGGCTCAAGAATATGAAGAGGACGATTTTCAAGGCTTTGGGCATAAGCTGAAGCTACAAGCATTGACATGTCTCGGTTAAATACTTGGGCTGGATTCATAAACACCCCACCTTTAAGTAAGATTTGTGCTGCACCTTCAATATGTGAGACCATATTTATAAGATTAGATAGGGAGGATTTTTTTTTTTGATGAAAAGTTTTAGTATGCTATTTTTATATGTTGTTTTTATATAGAAAATTTAAAGGGTTTTTATGTTAGAGTTGTGTGAAATTTTAAGGCATAGGTTTAAAAGTAGGATTTAATGTAAGGTTAATATTTAAAAGTTAGTGTGTGATTTTTAATTGATGGAATCATAAATTTTGGTTATGGATTTTATGCCTTGCGATAAAATATTTATAGTAAAATGTAGATTTTTAGTTGTGTGGATTGGTATAAAAGTAGTTTAGAATAAGTTTAAGTTTATGTATTAAGATCTTATTAGATTTACAATGATTTTCTTTTATAATGATAACATTAAAATTTATGATACTATAGGGTCAAAATTAACAGCATTCACACTCAAAAAAATCATAAAACTATTATAATATATCAATATGATTTTCTATTATTTTTATTATGTTTATAATTTAGAACAAATTTCTAAACTTTACTCTTGGTATACTATGAAGTTTAAGTTTAAGTTTGATATTAAATAAAAATGAGCTTTTTGATTTGATTTCTATATTAAAATAAAATAAGCATCATCATAAAATTATCTAAAAATTAAGTACAATAAGCAAATATATTAACCAAATAAATAATTGTTTTAATTATAATACTTTAAAGGTGAGATGATAATATTTTACTTTTCTTATTAGTTTTAGATATAAAAACTATATTACAGATAATAAACTTTAGTTGACTCTTATAAATAAATTTAAACTTCAGATTTCTTGTGCTTCCAGCATAATATATAATTAGTAAACCTCTAACTCTAAAGCGCCTCATACACTTTTAAGCTAAAAAATGGTTAATTTGCTTATCTCTAACCCAAGGTATTTAAATAATATCATCCAAATCCTTTTTATGTTTTCTTCCTAATTTAAATATAGAATTCTAAAAAACCAGTATAAAACTTCAGAATCAGTGTTAGAAAAAGCCTTAAGGTTTATAGCAAAGGGTATTTTTTTCCTATATAAATGTCGAAATTTCTTATAGAAAATTTAATATGAATGAAGAATAAAATGGAATTCCAAGGTCTGAAGATTTTCTTAGCTGAATTGAGGTATTTTTTTATAATAACCTCAGAGGCATAAGTTAAAATGCATACAAACAATAAATGATTATAAGTCTTGAACCTTAAGTTGCTTTAAATATTATATTAACCTAAAGCTATTTACTATAATCATATGATATTTATATATTATTCCTGAAATTTTAATTGTTTTAATCTACCCTGCTAGTCTTTGAATAAACTAAAATCTTCTTTCCAACCCAAAATATATACTTTAAATTGGCCATTTCTCTTTTGTCAATACAAAAAAAACCTTCTCAGTTATACCCGAACATATACTAAATATCATTTTACTATATATAATACATACTAACTAACCTAAAAATCCAAAACTAAAACACTCATCATCTATACTGATATTACTAATAGTAAATTCAATTTTTCCCCCAATACAAAAAACCATTAAACTCAAGAAAGAACCTTTTCTATTTTTAAAACAAGCATCAATCAAAACTAATAAAAAAAGTATCTAATACCTCAATACAAACAAAACTTATATATAAGAAAAATTACCTTAAATCTGTTTAAAATGAAAAACTAATAATAAAAACATTTTTACAACATAAAAAATAACTTATCATAAACAAGTTCTTCAAATACAAATATACATGCTAAAATCCTTAAGAATTATGTAATTTTTGAATATATTATTCATTATCTATCTCTTAAGTTGCCTAATCTTTATCAATAAGCATTGCATACTTGAGAGTCTCAGCATATTTTTTCTTATGTTCCCTTTTATGCATACAAAGCTGGCTTGTTTGCCTAAACCTTTTACCACAATAAGAGCATTTGAATGGTTTTATGTTTGAATGAATAAAACTATGTTCTCGTAGGTTTTGTTTGCTTACAAATAATTTATTGCATTTCTTACATCTGAAGTTGTTTTTGCCTAAGTGTGATATAAACATATGCTTTTTCAAGTTGAATTTGCTCTTGTATTCTTTACCGCAGCCAGCTACCGCACAGCAAAAGAGAGTTATATTAAGTACTTCCGGACCTTCCATTTTTAAGCTTATAAAGATCACTAGAAGCTAACTTAATTAAGACTGGATTCATAGTGTTAGTTAAAGCTAAGGAGAATATATATTTTTTTATTGTCAACATTCTGTAAAAAGATTATAAAGCAATTTCTCTTAAATTGATTAAAAAATATAGGCACTCATAACGAAATGCCTACCAGAAAAATAAAAAATCAAGGATTTCCTATGTATACAGAAAGTAAAATCCTAAAAAACAAGTATTCAAAAGAGTTCCTAGAATAGAATAACCCATATTTATTGTTTATTAAAATTTTAAAGGACATCAAGTAAAACCCAACAGAAAATGATTGTCCGAACTAACGAAGGTAGGTAAAGCATTTAAATTTAGTAATAAACCATGGTAAAAGCATATACTCTAAAGTTTTCAACCTTTGCTTTCAGACAAAATAAAAAGGCTTAACTCGAGCTTCATAGAGAAAGTCTTAATATTAAACACGAAACCTCTCTTAAAATATCTAAAAATAATTTAAAAAAAGTATTATTTTGCCTAAACCTAATCATTAAAGCTGAATTTCCTTGAAAATTTGACTTGTAATAATTCAAAAATATTACATCCTAAGTTACTAGTTATATATTAGTATGGTTTTTACTTGTTTAAATATGTCTGATTTAGAATATAAAAACTTTTGACGATAATATTAGGATTGACAAAATATAAAGGTTATTATTAGTGATTTATTTGAAATAAGAATAAGTTATTGATAATTTTATCTCATAAGTGTACAACTCTTAAGTAGAAAACTTAGATTTATAGATTTTAGAATATCTTAGTGTTTTAATATTAGTTTTGAGCGATTTTAGTTTGTCTTTGAAGGTTCTATGAAGAAATTCACCCTTTGAGGAAAATTAGAGACGATTTTGTTTTTGATTTTCAATCAAGCAGGTCAGTTGAAAATGATTTAAGAACTAAGGGTTTTTTGATGGTTTTTGAAAAGGAGTTGTTGTTGTGGCTTTTGGTATTGTTTAGAAGACCTTCATCCAAGTGGTCATTTATTAGAACAAAAAATTCAAAAAAATGTTAAAATGTTATAGTCTGGATATTGACTGAAAATAATACAGCATCAAAAATTCATATCAGTAGCAAATTATTTAGATAGTTTATTAATCCTTAATAAAACCATAATCATCTAACAAACCCAATTCAATATTCAACATTTTACTTATTAATCCTTAATAAAACCATAATCATCTAACAAACCCAATTCAATATTCAACATTTTACATATCTTTACCCTCAAGGCAAAATTTTGAAAAAATCCCTTTTTGACGAATTTCATCAAGCCTCATAAAAATTCTTCAACCCATTATAATCCTAACTATTACAATAACCTTTTACCAAACCAAATCTTTCAATCTAAACCAAAATATAAACCCATTCAACTCATAGCAAAATGGTGTCATCAAATAAGCTTTTCGTCATATACAGTCATATAAAAACGAAAAAAATTCATAAACTACAAAAAAAAACTCCTCAAATCACAATATTATCTCTAAAATCATTTCACACAAATCTTCAGGTATTTTCACAATACTTCTACAAAAACCAAAATCATGATAAATCATAAAAACCCTCAAAAAGCCTAATCTTCTTTATCATATAAAAACCCTCAAATTCATAAAATTATATATTATTCTAACTCATATTGGGTTTGAACAAATTCCGGCTTAGACTTTGCTATATTCGCATACTGACTTGCTCTATGTGGAAACAGTTTCTCATACAACAAAATCAAAACTTGTTCATTCGAAATCAGTAACTCTAATATTTTTCTCTTATCCGAAGGGGTCATTGTACCTCTTTCTTCAGGTACTGTCGTCCTAGCTCTTTTCGTATATTTCGCATCAGCTAGATTTTTAGCTTTTCTCCTTGATATATCTTTTCTTACCTCTTCAACACATTCTAAAAATAAACTTTCTAAGTCGTTTTTAGCGAAAAACAGAGAAGATTGCTGGGCCGAGTATTGTTTGAATTTTTTTTTCTCAGATTCAAGACTGTTTTTTATGTGTCTTATTGAGTCATTGTATTTTATTTCTAGATCGTGGAAGAATTTTTCAAGATCATAAAGAAAAGAATCGGATGTCGAGCTTTTGTTTAGAATTTCGAGGATGATTTCCCCTGTTTTTGAAGTTGGTATAAATTTTGTATCGGAAAATATACGTGAATGGGCTTGGGAGGTACTTAAGGATTCTTCAGATTCGCTTTCTTCTTTTTTTTCCATCTGCAAGATTTTCATTTTCCTCTTAACATTTTTCAATTGGTTTTCTAAAAAATTGCGGTCATCTTGTAAACTTTCAGCTTTAGCCTTCCATTTATCAGATTCTTTTTTATAAAACTGAGTACTTTCTCCTAGTTTTATTGCTTCTTCTCTAAACCAATCTAAAGATTTTTGCAGTTTGTTTATCTGTTCATCTCTTTTCAAACGAATTTCATTTTCATCGTTTTTCTTTTTCAAGTCTTTTAGTTGAGTATAAAGGCTAAACATTTGGCATTTGAAAGCATTAAGAAAATCTTGTTCATGTTTTTGAAGTACTGTATCTATATGAGTTCCAAGATTTTCAACTTGATTCATAAGAAGCTTATGATAATCTTTAATTTTTGCAATAAGGTCAGCTTCACTGCTTTGCTTTAAAAAATCAGTGAGAAATGTTCGTTCAAGTAAAGCACTAGCAAGTCTTGTTGGGCTTTCGTCTCTTTTTTCAATCAATTTGTCCATATTATGGTATTAAATAATATATAAATTGGGAATACTTTTTAAGAAGAATCAGGGTGTTGTAAAATAAAATATTAGTTAGCTTTGGGGAATGATTTTTATTTTGATTATAGGTTTTTTTATATGATTTATATTGTAAGAGTTTAAGATGATATGAAATTGTTTGTTTTTTTTATTTTCAGATGAAGGTCATTAAGCTTTTTAATAAATTCTGAAGTCCAGGATGAAGAAATCATACTTAAAAATGTATTTTTTTTAAAAAGGAATTTATGAAGTCTATTATTAAGTTCATATTTTCTTAGTTTTTTATAGACACAGGGAAATTTAGTTTAGAAATCTTTTATGTCCCTATCGAGATCTGTATGTATATTTATTACTTTTTTATTTACAACAAGTAAATCCTCTCTTTAAAAATAGCATCCCAATCCTTAGTCTAAACGACTACCCAAAAAAAAAAATTTTAGTATTGAAATTTGCCCTTAAAAATAATTTCAATTGCATCTGGAATATTAAAATTTTATATTAAATAAATTGATTAGAATAGTAAAACCAGTACATAGAAACTTTACAAAAAACTCTTATCTTATCAAATAATCATAATAAAAAATAGCATAGTATATAACCTATAAAAAAATTAAACCCAACCTAAATTTTATTAAAAAAAAAAAAATTTTTAAAAAATCCTATGTTATTCTTAGCAAACTTAAAATTTAAATACTGCTTATTTAAAGAAACTTTATAAAAATTCATTAAAAAAATCTCATCCACAAAACCCCAAAAAACCAATCCAATTTATTTCTTAACCCCCTTAATTATAATTTTAACAAACAAAACATTATTTCCAGACCATTATTTTTTATTCTCTAATTTTTTATCCAGTACTTCTTGGGCTAACTCCTTAATTACTTTTTCTTGAGTTGCCATGTTTGACTTTAACAAAGCAATTATACGTTTTCTTTTATCTAATTCATTTTCAAGGTCTTTGCTATTGGTTAGACAATCAAATTTTCTCTTTTTGATTAGACAAGGTTCTGATATTGTAAAGTCTTCATATAAAGCACTTTGAATTTTGGCGATAATTTTTTTATTTTCTTCTGGAATTGGTTTAGAGAATAATTTCAACCATTTCCACTTATTCTCAGATAAGTCCTTGCAAGTGGTGTAGTCTTTTGCGTAAAATACTTTGCTTTTAAACTTCTCTCCAGTAAGCGCTTCCCCAGTATAAAACCATTGACAGTCTTGAAAGGCTATATTTTCCAAGGTGAATAAAGACAAGCAGTTTTTGCAGTGAAAATTCACAAGTTTTTGAAAAACATTGAAGCTTTTGATAAACCCGATATGAATGAAATGCTTTTTAGTTTGAGATTGACAGTGAATGTTTTTGCCGATGGCTTCAAAGTACACTCCAGGAAGATCTGGACACTCATATGCCCTTTCGTTCTTTTCCATATGTTAATCCATCTAAAATACTATGTGAATTATTTTTAGGAAATTTTAATTTCCTTGTCAGAAACTTTATTGCATAAACTTATCCAAAGGCTGATTATTAAATTTTTTCATGTTAATTTATATCCTAATTGATCAAATATTCAAGGAAAAGTGCTAACCCCCTAGAGGATTTGAGGAATCTATTTTTTGATGATTTTGAGGCCAACTGTAATAAGGAAACTCATAAATCAAAATGAAGACTGTATATTTA